>JAVCKT010021612.1:11789-28134 GCA_032273925.1 Rhynchotus rufescens
ACTTGTCCTTGTTGAACCTCATGAGGTTCCTCTCTGCCCAACTCTCCAGCCTGTCCAGGTCCCTCTGGATGGCAGCATAGCTCTCTGGAGTGTCAGCCACTCCACCCAGCTTGGAATCCTCTGCAAACTTGTTCAGGGTGCACTCTGTGCCCTTGTCCAAATCACTGATGAACAAGTTGAACAGCACTGAGCCTGGAACTGACCCCTGGGGGACACCACTGGCCACAGACCTCCAACTAGACTTGGTCCCATTTATCATCACCCTCTGAGCTCTGCCATCTGGCTAGTTCTCAATCATCCTCACTGTCCACCTGTCCACTGTCCACCTGTCCACTGGAATACAGTGTCGAAACCCTTGCTGAAGTCAAGGTAGACAATGTCCACAGCTCTCCCCTCGTCCATCTGCCAAGTCATTCCAACATAGAAGGCTATTAGGTTCGTCAAACATGACTTCCCCTTGATGCATCCATGCTGAATACTCCTGATCACCTCCTTGTCCTTGACATGCCTAGAGATGCTGTCTAGGATGAGCTGCCCCATCAGCTTTCCAGGGACAGAGGTGAGGCTGACTGGCCTGTAGTCTTCTGGCTCCTCCCTCTTGCTGTTTTTGAAGACTGGAGTGATATTGACTTTCTTGTGCTCTTTTTATTATGCCTTTTCCCAATCTAAATGTCACTCATCATGAGGCACAGGCCAGCACTGCTCATAGACTTGGAGTATTTTTGGAAGCTTGTCTTGCCTGACCTAAATTATTGATCTCTCATGACAAGCAGAGTGAGGCATTAATGTATCAGGAGAGTGTGCTGGGTGAATCTTATAGGCACAGAAACAGGCTGTACTTGTGTACTGAAAGATGATCAGGAGAGGCAGAAGATCAGCCTGGCTGAATAAGCATATTCTTATATATGCCTATTCTAATAACCATATTTTGGAATAGGAAAAAAAAAGAGGATTTACGACCTTTGGAAGAAGGAGCAGGCAACTCAGGAAGAGTACAAGGACATTGCTAGGACATGTAGGGAGGAAATTAGAAATGTTTCTACAATAGATCAATAAGGAAGAGGAGCAACAAAGAGAATCTCCATCCTTTATTGAATATGGCAGGAAATATTGCCACCAAGGATAAGGCTGAGGTACTTTATGTTTTCTTTGCCTTGGACATTAATACCTCGATCATTTATCTTCAAGGTACTGCCCCTCCGAGCTGGAAAAGAAATACAGAGAGCAGAATACGCCTGCATATCTCAGGAGGAAACAGTCAGTGACCTGTTACCCCACTTGAACAAGTCTATGGGGGCAGATGAGATCCAACCGAAGATTCTGAAGGAGCTGGCAGAAGTGCTCACCATCATTTATAAGGAGTTCTGGTCAATAAAGGAGGTCCCAGATGACTGGAGACTTGCAAATCTGATGCCCATCTACAAAAATGGTCAAATGGAGGATGCAGAGAATTACAGGCCTGTCAGCCTGACCTTGCTGTCAGGGAAGGTTATGGAACAGACTGTCTTGAGGGCAATCACACAGCATGGGCACGACAACTAGGTGATCAGTCCCAGCCAACATGAAAGCTCATGAAAGGCAGGTCCTCCCTGACCAACCTGATCTCATTTCTATGACAGGGTGACCCATCTAGTGGATGAGGGAAAGCCTGTGAAGGTGGTCTATTTAGACTTTAGTGAGGCCTTGACACAGTTGACACAGTCTCCCACTGCATTCTCCAAGACAAGCTGGCAGCTCATGGCTTAGGTAGGTATACCCTGTGTTGGGTAAAAAACTGTCTGGATGGCCAGGATAAAGGAGTTAAACCCAGCTGGTGGCTGGTCCTGAGTAGTGTTCTTCAGAGGTCAGTGTTGGGGCCATTTCTTCTTTAGTATCTTTATGAATGATCTGGATGAGAGGATTGAGTGCACTGTCAGCAAATTTGCAGATGACATCAAGGTGGGAGGAAGAGATGATCTTCTGGAGGACAGGAAGGCTCTACAGAGGGATCTGGACAGACTGGGTCACAGAGCTGACACCAAGAAGGTCAAGTACCAGATCCTGCACTTCGATCAAAACAACCCCATGCAATGCTACAGCCTTAGGAGAGAGTGACTGGAGAGCTGCATGGCAGGAAAAGATCTGGGGATTTTGGTTGACAGCCAGTTAAATATGAGTCAGAAGTGTGTCCAGGTGGCTAAGAAGGTCAATGGCATCCTGGCTTGTGTAAGGAATAGTGCAGCTAGCAGGACTAGGGAAGTGATCATGCCCCTGTACTTGGTGCTGGTGAGGCTGCACCTTGAATACTGTGTTTTGTTTTAGATCTCTCACTACAAGAAAAACACTGAGGTGTTGTAATGTCCAAAGAGGGGCAATGAAGCTGGTGAAGGGGCTGTAGTACAGACCTTATGTGGGGTGATTGAGGGAGCTGAGACTATTTAGTCTGGAGAAGAGAAGGCTTGGGGAGACCTCATTGCTCTATAAAACTACCTGAAAGGAGGTTGTAGTGAGGTGGGAGTTATCTCATCTCCAAAATACCTACAGAAATTAGGACAAGAGGAAATGGACTCAAGTTGTACCAGGAGAGCTTCAGGTTAGATTATTAGGAAAAAAAATCTATATGGAAAGAGTGGCGAAGCATTGGAACAGGCTGTCCAGAAAAGCAGTGGAGTCACCATCCCTAGCTGTGTTCAAGAAACATGTAGATGAGGCACTTAGAGATATGGTCTAGCAGGAATGGTGTTGAAGGGCTTGCAGCTGGTCTTGATGATATTGAAGGCCTTTTACAGTCATAATGATTCTATGATTCTAAGTCTACTCCATAGCCAATTGGACCGCATGTGCATTTGAAACATCAGATCAACAACCGATCCAAACTGCAAAAGATGGTGCTACAGAACAAGTTGATGCTGAACATAACTCTTACTAAACAACAAGGAGTGTGTGAAGTACTTAACTCTGGGAGAATTGTGTTGCTGCAGAAAAGGACTCTTCCACAATTCAGGGTGTCCAGAAAATATTAAGTCAAGGGTCAAAAGGACTTGAGGACATGAAGATTGTGATAGCCCTTTTGAATCCTCCATGATCAACTGGAACACATCGTCTTGGGTCACCTCTGTGCTAAAGACAATGGGAGTAACAAGATAGTTACTATCCTTGTTATGCCTCATCATACTTATCATTATATGTATTACATTCTTATGTTTAAAATGAATAAATCTGAATATATTGTTGGGTAAGATAAACTCCTTACAGGTGCCTTACCAACCTTTGCAACAAGTAGACTCAGATCAGGTCCATGACTGACTGGAGCACAGTTACAGATATACATGATTGTGACTGTGATGGGGTTGAGTAATGGGCGAGTAGAATCATAGAATCCTTAAGGTGGGAAGGGACTTCTACAGGTCATCTAGTCCAACCTCCCTGCATATGCAGGGTCACCTAGAGCATGGGGCATCCAAGCGGGTTTGGAAGATCTCCAGAAACGGAGACTCCACAACCTCTCTTGGCAACCTATTCCAGGGCTCTGTCACCCTCACTGTCAAGAAATTTTTCCTTAAGTTCCTGTGGAACTTTTGGTGCTTCAGTTTGTGGCTGTTTTCTCTAGCTCTGTCAGTGGCCACCACTTAAAAGAGGCCAGCCCCAATCTCCTCCCTCCCTCCCTTGAGGTATTTGTATACATTGATTAGATCCCCTCTCAGCCTTCCCTTCTTCAGGCTGAACAGGCCCAGCTCTCTCAACCTTTCCTCATAGTGCAGATGTTCCAGGCCTCTGATCATCCTCATAGCCCTGTGCTGGACTCTCTCCAGCAGCTCCACATCTCTCTTGTACTGGGGAGCCCAGAACTGCACACAGTACTCCAGATATGGCCTCACCATGGCACACTGCCTTCCTCTGCTTAAGTTTTGCAAGGAACAACTTGCTCATCCACGTAGGCCTCCTGCCCCCCTTTCCTGACTTCTTACTCATAGGGATGCACCGTTAGGTGTAGAGGAAGTGCCACTTGAAAATGAACCAGCTCTCCTTGGCCCCTCCTCCTTCCAGAGCCATAGCCCATGGGATTCTTCCAAGTAGGCCCCTGAAGAGGCCAAAGTCATCCTTCCTGAAGTCCATGGCTACAAGGCCGCTTATAGCCCTGCTTTCTCCTCATTGGATACTGAACTCCACCAACTCAACACTGTAGCCAAGGCTACCCCCTACCTTCACATGTCCAACATGTCCCCCTCTATTTGTTAGTACAAGGTCGAGCAGCCCACCTCTCCTCGTGGGCTCCTCCACAACCTGTGTAAAAAGGTTATCATCAACACATTGCAGAAACCTCCAGGACTGTTTGTGCCTTGCTGTGTTGTCTTTCCAACTGATATCAAGATAGTTGTAGTCTCCCATGAGAACCAGGGCTTGTGACCGTAAGGCTATTTCTAACTGTCTATAGAAGACCATATCAACTTCCTCATCCTGATCAGGTGATCAGATCAGGTAGCACCTCATCAGGTGCTACGCAGGTCTGGGGAGCAGACACCCTCCACAGTGTCCCCTCCCGTTAGTCTGCCCTTTAATGCTTTCCCACAAGCTCTCAACTTGCTCATCATCCACTTCTCGGTTGAGCTGCATGCATTTTGGTTGCAAAGAGTTAACAACCCAGACTGTCAAATTGCATGAACTCTGACAGTATGGCAGAAAAGCAATGGAGAAAATTTGGGTACTGACCCCAATAACAAGATAGAAAAATGGGAAGTCTTGTGGAAGCAGCGTGCTCTTGCTTCACCAAAATTTGCAAACAATATCCATCTGGCTAAACAACAGATAACACTTGCAAAACATCCAATAAGGGACCGAAACCCATCTCACTGACAGTGCAAAGATAAGATAATCTTTGCACTGAAGATTCTGGAAGGATGACTAGCACAGTCAGGTATGCCTTCCCTAAGGATAGGAAAGAGAGTCAAGCACCGATGAACTGAGCAGAGATGGAGAACGACATCTGACCAGCTCCTCTGGCCGGACTATGAGTATCACTCCACTCCCCTTAGCCTGAGCTGCAGAGCTAAGGTAGCCCCTTATAAGGTTGAGAGTCCTCTGTACATTCAAGAAGTAGAAATGATAGCATTTTCAGCTCCTTGCAAGGTTGAGAGGCTCCTGTACAGTCAGGATATACTTAGTATTTTATTTTATTTTATTTTATTTTATTTTATTTTATTTTATTTTATTTTATTTTATTTTATTTTATTTTATTTTATTTAGTTTAGTTTGTTTTGTATTAATTTATTTTATGTGATAAGCAGTATACTCTATTTAGTTCTTCTAGTTACTAATTTCTGTTTTCTAATTGCTAAGCCTATCCCTGTAACAATCATACCAGTTAATAATGGATGTTATTTTTGCAAAATCTTGTACTGTGAA
Organism: Rhynchotus rufescens; assembly: GCA_032273925.1. Lineage (NCBI taxonomy): Eukaryota > Metazoa > Chordata > Aves > Tinamiformes > Tinamidae > Rhynchotus > Rhynchotus rufescens. Next base: position 17,172 of record JAVCKT010021612.1, read on the forward strand.
AGAAAATCAACTAACTAAAGTCCATTGCTTGTTGCTCCTCTTTGTTATTTTACTGTCTCCTTTAACGAGCTAGCATGAGAAGTGGGGAAATGTATTTGGAGGAATGTAGAGGAAAAAAAAAACCAAACAGGTGTGAGCATTTTTATTTTCAAACATTCTGACATGTCTGCAGGACAGTAGCAGCAAAAGGGGGTGGATATGGCCGAGGCTGGCCCTCTGAGGATTAAGAATTTGAGAAGATTTTCATGTCTTTCTGTCCTTGCCCCTTTTATAGTGGTATGCAAGTACAGGTGTGGTTTGCAAAGCCTTAGCAACTGCAAAACTACCTGAAGGAAAAATTCCTTTCCCCTCAACTAATGCAACCTAGTTTTCCAGTGGTGACCAGAAATAGAATATTTGTCCTTTGATGTTTTTAATTACAGATACTTATAGTAATGCTTTCAAACTGCTTAATTGTAAGAATTCCTGCCTTAAGTATCTAGAAATTCATTTTCCTTTGATGAGCAAAGATATTATAAAATGTTTAAAACTGCCATGAACTACTTAAAAGATGTGTTTGCAGTGCATGAGAGTCACTTTGAATATAAATAAATATATAATGCACTTTTAAAAAATATAAACTTAAAATCTTCATATAATAGTTTAATGACATTGTGCATTCTCACATCTGTTTCAATTGTTTGTATAAATGATAGAGATTACATAAATAATATTATGCAATGGAAAATGCATGTATTTGTACATATAAATGCAAAAATAAAATACATTTATACATTTATTCCTGTACTGTACTGTACAATAATTGTGTTTATTTTTTATGAAAATCATTCTGTGAGGGTGTTGCACGATTAGGATGATTTACCTTGTTTAAAACTAAGTAAAACAGATGTCTCATCTATCTTGGTAGAACAGGAAGATATTTAGGCGTAGACTAGATGATAGAACAGACAGCTAGCATTTTTTAAGGAAGGAGAACCTGGAGTTGCTCATTAAAATTAGATTATTTTTTAACACTTTGCAAACTTGGCAAAAACATTCAAGGTCCATGTATCCTTAAACTGTCTACATTATAATACTAAAAATCATACACAAAAGTTAAAAAGGCCCTTGCCTAGGTGAAGGCCATTCCGCTGAACATGCCTAATAGTGAGCACAATAAGTAAGCCAAATTATAATTGTATGTAAATTACTAACCAATCAGTACAAGAGGAAAGTACTTGGGTTAATTACTGTGTACATACATGTGTTAATATGGTTTGGGAAGTTGAGAGGGTAGGCTAGACTGGTGGGAAACCACCAAGCACCCAGCCTTGCTCAGCTCTGAAATAAACGAGCAAATGTGACTCCCATGTGTGTGATTATTGGCTCACTGCACACTGAGCAATGAACCCGCATTTCGAGCAAGAAAAGTTTTATATCAAAACCACCTCATAATTCCGTGATGTATACTTTTCATATGCATATTAATGATGCTCTTTACTGCTTTTTAAAATAGTGGTATTGTATAATAAGGAAACTCAAAATAGAGCTCAAAGCATACATAATTAAACTAAATACAAATAAAATTTGATATAAAATATGAATATCAAATTTTTTTTATGTTATGGTTTGCTTGTTTTTTTTTTACCCTCTTGCTAAAAAGCAATCCAGAATGTCATCATAGTTTATATCTCTGACTGTCTGTCTGTGTTGAGAATGGTACTTTTGCCCAAATTTATTTATTTGTTTGTTTGTTTGTTTATTATTTATTTACTAATTTCTTTCTGAGCATCTGAATCTTCAATTCCAATCATCAGTAATACAGGAATAGTTTTAAGTCAATTTAGTGTTTTTACTTGAAGCTTGTAGAAATAATTACCTTCATCTCTTTAAGTATCTGAACATTGATTTGTGTCGATGAACACATGCTTCCAGTACTTAAAACAAGATTGTTTTTGTTCTGTTGATCTGCCTTGTTAGTTCTTACACTTCAGTTGTCCAGAAAGGTTGCCCCTCTCTACTATTTTACTGCTTATTGAATAACTGTAGCTAACAGTCATCCCTAGATGAGAAAGCCTGCAACTCCTTTCATTGTTCTCTTGACAAATAATGAATGTCCTCTCTTCGCGGTGCCTGACCTTGACTAATTGTGCAGAATTGGTGCAGCTGTCTCAGACTCATTCAGTGTCACAACATAAGAACATGCAAGAAACATTATACTTCCATCATAAAACTCCAGTTTGAGGACATCATCCCAATGCTTTTTTTTTTTTTTTTGAGCTTATTTTTACTTATGCTGTGTTCTCTTCTGACTGGCTTCAGAAATATGTAGATAACAGACATTTCTTCCAAAACAGCTAGATAAAATCACATAGAAAACTCATCAAGTTATAAACCCATGAACTATGAGGTTATGAGAGAAGCTACTCCAACTGTGTACATACAAACACAGGGGTATGATTTTTCTGGTACTGCTTCCAAATATTCAACCCATCTGCATATTTTAACTATTGTGTACCAGAGCAAACCAAAAGTACTTTTTATATAAAAATGGGCCATGACTAAATACATATTAGTGATAGTATTATGTATGATCAGTAATGTAACCTAGAAATTTTACTGTGAGCCTCTTTAAATTTTTATTACTGTATTTGCTCAATCACAGTTAAAACTGCCTTGTGAAGACGGGAAATTCAGTGTGTTTACACCACTTTTAAGTCATACTTAGCTTTTAGTGCTGGGATTATAAGGGGATTGTGTCTGAGTGGTAAACAGGTCTTGGATTAAGTGTATTGGATTAATTTGGTAATTTCTATTCATATAGAAAGAGTAATTGCCTCTCCTTATTTAGGGTTGGACCTAGAGTTCCATAATATTAATTCTGTCATTCACTGTGCCTTTCCCTTTCATTCTGCTTCTCAACAGCAGGTGCTTTTAACAGAATAAACTGGTTCCTAGAAAAGCATCACATGAAAGTGCTTTATTTGTCTTCCCTACCTATATTGCAAGTCTCTCCAGAATAGAGAGAACTTTTGGGTCCTTGGATTGTTTTCTTGCCAATGGCATGAGTGTTCAAGTTAGGCACATCAAATAAAATAATAAAAGGAAGAAAAATAAAACCTCTACAGAAAACAGCCTACAGAAATAAAAGCCTCAGGTTAGGTGCTAAAATCCTTTTTGAACAAGCAGTAGTAGTAAACTAATTTTCAAAACTGATGAGCATTTGGTGGCTTTTTTTGACCTGAACAAGTTTGAAGTCAGACTAGGTTGGGCAATGTCACCCTATAGAGTACTTTTTCTGGATCTGCTCCAATGAGTGTGACTTTTCATAGTGAATAGGATAAATTACGTAATTGTGTTCTTAAGATCTTTTTGTTTTCCAACTAATGTCGGTCATTGCAACCTCTGTTGATAGAAGAGTCGGGTGTCCAGCAAGATGTGTTGTTTTCTGAATATATAGAGAAGCAGCATCTAGCCTGAAGTAGTTTAACAGAGATTTCAAATCTGATTGTTTTGGATTCCTGCTATTGCAAAATTTCAGCAAGTATCTGTAATTCTTATTAAAAATAAACAAACCCCTGTTCCCAGATACTCAGACCTGTAATGAAAAAGCATTTAGTGTATGTTTGTGACCTATTTGGAACATTTCCACTGAAATTAACTTTGAGGAAATGTATTGTTGGCTAAAATGTTTGGCCTGAGTAAGACTTGCTAGTCACATGGCTATGACCTAAATTTGGGATGTACATGTTCTTCCCCAGTTTGACTTTAAGGCAAATAGCGACCCCTTCTCCCCTCCACCCCTAACAGCAGCTTTTTGACAAATCTTGGTCTCTAATTTGGAGATGATGTTACCTAATTGCCTGTTTTTTTTGATGTCTGAAAATGATAAGCTCCTATTGAGCAAACCATATTAAGTACATTTATAGATGTTAGTTTGTACAGTTACAGCCTTTAATAACAGTAATGCTTTTGTGCTTGCACCAATATTGCAGACTGCAATCTGACTCAGGGACATACCAGAAGCCAGTCTGTGAGGTTTATGGGGTTTTTTCTTCCAATTTTACAGGAAGTTATAAAAGAATAAAAAGTCAAGATATGCCCAAAGTGGCCTTTTCAACCAGAACACACTGACAGTCAGACTAAGAACTACAGGGGTGCATGTATCGCAAGTGACTAGTTATTGATCTTTTGAAAGAGAAATCTTTAATCTAGCATTGATGCCAAACAGTTTGTGGAAATGTGATACCTTTTTCTGGATGTTCTTAACTGATAGTATTTTAAATTTTCTATTTTTAAATGAGTTAAAGATGAAGCAGGACAGTGAGAATTTCAGGGCTGTGTATAGGTACACGTCAACAGACCTAGGCACCATCAGCATAGGACTGGCTGAGTGGGACTGACTTAGCAGTATCTGATCTCCTACTTTGTTGCACAACAGTCTTAGTGATGTAAACCATTAGATGGGGATTGCTTGGTTGTAGCTGTGAGCTAGGACTTCTCAAAATGCTCACTTCCTCCTTCTGTTCCAGAGAACAGATGAAAAGTAAATCTTGTTTCTGAGAGAGTCGGATGACTGAAATAGATGGAGCATGAACACAAAGGAAGAGACAGGGGCACATTCAAGAGAATATGGGATAGTTGTTGCTTTTGAACAGGTACTGCTAGGATCTTTCTTTTTCAAAGTAATTCTTCATAAAGAAGTAAAAACTGTTTTAAATACATGCTTTCTCTTGCATGACCCCTGAGAAGCTTGTTAAGTGTCCTAGTAAGTTTGCTGCCTCTGAATTCTGGCAAATGAACTTCACTCCTCAGGAATTTGGAGCAAGGTTGTGATTTTCCTATGGCTGGCAAGACTTCAGATTAGCTCCGTAAGTAATTATACTTGGAAAAGTTCGTGAACAATATTCCATAGCTGAATTCTGATTCATACTCAATAGGTTGAAAAACCTACCTGCATGCTGACTGGCTTGTGTCCCTATGTCTTGTTTGTGTTTGAAGGGAATCCCAACCAGAAAGGCTACAGCCCAAAATTTGCACACTGAAGAGATTGGTTTTTTATTTGGGAACGAACACTGGTATTAACTAGGCTCTACCTAAAATAACATGTTTTGTGAGTTTACTGTGTAGGCTAGCATGTCAAATTTCTCCTATCCTAAAAGTTTGAGAGAAGCTGTGTTTATCAAGCAGAAGTAATAATCAGATACATCACAGTTTTTTCTAGAATTATGCTCCTGCAGTATTTATGAGATACTACGAACAAAGAGGATACGCACACAAAAGAGGAGATAACATGCCAAGGATTATAGAAGATCCAGCTAAATTATTTGATTTTCATATGCGCAAGCATATGACAGGATATAGCTTTAGTGCAAAGATTCTGTTTCTTAAAATCCTATACACTATATTCACCAGGAATTCAAAAACAGGCTTGCCTTTGCTTCCATATATATGAGGAATTCACAAATTTAGATTTAATACTTCTGTAAGCTCTCTTCAGGAAAATAAAGCATCAAACAAGATTGGAGTCAGGTTTCTGAGTAGGAAGACAGCATTGTTCAGAGAGAGAAGACATAATTATGTGTCTGATTTCTACAAATCTCACTTCACAGGATCTATAAAAGCCAAGTGCTGAGGAGGACATGCAAGGGTTAATATGATTCCATTCGAGCGAGTTTTGCTTGCCATTATTTTCTTTTCTTTTCTCCCTTTTAACTGATTCATAGCATAAAATCTTCCTGGACACCTAATTATCAAGCCAGCTCACAGTCACAGCTGTCTGCTTGGAGAACCCATTAGATGCAGCAGTTGAAGCCTCCATAATTCCCCAAACTTCCCGGTTGTGAATATTAAGAAAAGATTTTTACATGTCATATGCAATTCGGAGGTGGTGTGAATGGCGTTGGAAATGACGAGCTCTGAATGCTTGTCCATCACTCCATTCACTGGTTACAGGTGGTCTCATTTTCCACTTTCAGATATCGGCTAGCTATGACAGCAGGCACTTAATTTGCATGTTCGACAGACAACAAACGGCCCTGTGCATGTCAAAATAGGTGGTGATGCGTGACAGTTCCTACACAATACTGTCTCCTCTTCGCCCAACCTTTGACCTCCCTGCATGTCTTCTTTCACAATTGGAAAAAAATGCACTTTTCAGCTTCGGAATAAATTTGATACCAAATTGATTATTTTCCTTTCTTACTTTTATTCTTCTATGGCTTCCTTCTCCACTTTTAAAGTATGCATGCATCCAGGCTTTCATCTTAACAGCTACAAAACTCTGCTAGAAGAGTCTCATAAAATTTAAAAATAAGTAAGCGATATGAACAGGAAGCTGCCTTGTTAAAATTCATTGTAGTTAAATTGCTTGAAAGTTCTTTGTAAATGCTAATGTAACCTTTAAAGAAGACCATAATTTGGGTTAATATTTTTAAATATATATGTATATATGTTTTAAATTACCAGAGTAGTTTATGTTGTTTTTTCCTCGGGCATTATTATTCACCTTTATATTTGCAAGTTCACTAATTTAGTACACATTTCATGACTTCCTCCAGTATTGTTATGGCCACTTTGACTTGCACTAATGTTCAGTAAAGAGAATCAATCTTTTTCACATCCTTAGAAGCAGACTTAATTTACAGTTTAAGTTCAAATGCTGAGAAGTTGTTATAGTGCAAAATATCTGAATGACAGCAATTCTGTACTGTTTATTGGGTTTCTTATGGCTTGATTTCTAGGGATTGCAGCTTTGTGTGTGTGTGCTGCCTCCTAGTTATATCATATCAAAGGGAAAACTAAGAGGAACTGTATTCTCATACAGCTCAGTATTACAGAGTTCACCCAAGCACCTGTAAAGCATGACAGCAGATAATCACACTTCTGGGGTGTTACAAGATTTGAGATATGGTATGGTTGTGTACCCAATAACTAACGGTGTGATCATTCTATACATATATATTAAAAAAAAAAAAAAGTTTGCTGAGTCTCACTGTCCAGGGCTTCAGCAATGGGCAAAACATGTTGGTTTTGAAAATTGGGCAAAACCAGCAATGCTTGATGCACTGATCATGCACAAGTGTTTTATTTGTTAGTTGGCTGGTTAGTTGATGGGTTGGTTTTTAATATGGGATGATGTCTTTGATGTTTAGCTGAAGTGCTCATGAGGTTATCTTGGTAAGCTTATTTTAATCTTTTTTTTTTCTCATTCAACATCATCTACCTGTACTGAAGTCAGATGACTGAGTTTTGAAATAGAACTGGCTGTTAATGAACACTGAAATATTTGAGCAGAATTGATCAGTTTAAGGATGCATTCTAATTAAAACAATTTATGAAGTTGTTTAAAATACAGAATCAGACAATTTTTGTATCAAAATTAATTCCTACTACTAACAGTAATCATGCTATTAACAGACAGACTCACAGAACCAAGTTTCAGGCCCCAACCAGGTTTTGTAAAGGCAGAAAAGAAAGAACTGCTTCTGCAAATGAAGCAGCCCCAGATTGTTTTTAACTCCCATTGTTGGGACAGAATTTCAATAGACTAACTATTCTGTGTAGTTTGTTTGGTGTATACAGATGCTTGTCCATATGGAAAGTTTGTCAGGAATCAGATTCACCTCTATCCTTTGGCTTTAGCAAAAATCACAACTGATAGTCCATTTGAGGGAACAAGTGAACTATTCTTCAACCATACCAAAGGATTAGCTCTAGTTTAGTCCATGCAGAGACTGATGTTCAGTGATTGATTTTAAACTTTGAAAGCAGATGACTAAAAGGGGAAGTGTTGGGAAGCTATGTGCAGGCTTTGCCTGAAGCACAGGAAGAAGTTTGCTGTGTTAGTTGCTTTAAGAATAGGAAAGCTTGAACCATGGTGGAGTTGAATATAACCTTTCATTTTCAGATATCTTATATAAAACTCTACCCTTTTTATGACCAGGCATTATTAATAATAACCATTATTAATAATTAGATGATCTAGCTGATGCATTTAATGCTGGTCACAAATATCTAAACAGAAATATCAATGCCAATACCAATGTAACAGGCTGTATAAAAGTAGGTGATACATGGAATTCTGTAGAGTAAGGGAGAGCCAAAGTGTGTGCATGCAAGATAGTTGAGAACGTATATCCTCATGCAAGATAGATTACAGACCCTTGTCCTTGCAAAAGGCAAGGTATAGACACAGACAGCAGAAATGGAAGAAAGATGGAGTTAGTTGCATAGCTATGATGGATCACATTTTCCCCCTTCTCCCTCAGTATGTAATAACCCCACCAAAGCTGAATTAGATGGCACATCAGTGATGAAATAACTGCAGAGGGCCTACATTCTGGAAATTCTCTTTTCTGAGATACTTGCTTGGACACACGCTCTGAGGTCCTCTGGGTGGACAGTTTGCTCTTGGTAGACATTTACAGCTACATTAAGTAAAAATTCATAATAAACTGTCAAAGCCTTTTTTTTCTCATAGAAATCCTCTGTGAAGTGATGCCAACCAATTTCTTTGTTTACATATTTCTATTTCTTCCTTTTTTTTTTTTCTGAATAAAAAATATGCATCCCCAGCACTCAGCTTTCTACCCCTCACTGGGTTTCATTGCTTGAAACTCTGCCTTTACTTATAATTTCCAGGTTTGTTGTTTCTAATATAAGGCAGATTTCACAGCTTCTCTTGGGAACAAATAATTTGTGAAGGCTCAGAGTTTTTTTTTTCTTTTGGAAGTATTTTAGTTAAATAAAGAGCAGTGATGAGTTTTGATAGACTGAGTATCTCAGTTTGTAAGGTAAAGAATTTTTTTATAAAATGAGGCCCTGAGTTTTTATCACTTTAAATGGAGATAAAGCTGGCAGACTTTGAGAAGATAAACTTTGTTTTCAATTCAATTAGTAAAAAGTGATACATCAATTAAAGCTTATAATTTACTAGGAAAACAAAATCCAATCATTATTTATTTTCTGAGAACAAACATACTATGGAAACAAAACACAGAAGCATACATGAAAAAAAAAAGTGTGCTGATATATTAGAACATTCATTTTGTCTGTGTGAGTGAGAAGGTAGTTGGATATTTGTAGACAAGAGTCTGGGACTTGTGATTTCCTTTTACCTTCAAAAATGGCTTATCTATTTTAGAGGATATTTTTGTATTGGTAAGAAAAAACAGTAACATCAAAAATGAACATTCAGATTTTAAGTTGGTGTACTTCTTAGTCCAAGAGTTCACTTTCTTTTCTGAAAAGTAACAGAATGTGAGATGCTTCTCAACATCAAAGCTTTCACATTAAAAACAAAAATTGCTTATCTTAATTAAACTGATGGCTGTATTGTAAAGGGTTTTAATATAGCTTTGAATAGGCAAGTCACTGAATATCAGATGCCATCTCTGGTAACAGTACACTAATAAATGCCTTTTAGTACTGGAAAATTAGTAGGTCATCTATGTGAGATAGTCCTTTGCAGTTTTAAACATGTAAGGTTGATTTTGCATTGCAAAATAACTCTGAAATATATCCATTGTTTTTTCTGAGTAATTTTCAATTATTTGATAACTGATATTAAGATCTAATGTTGAATAGTGTAGATATTTGTATCATTTCAAGAACTTATTTTTTAAAAGTTATGTCCTAAATCACATTTTTTAAAATTATGCAATACATAACTTTAGCAAGTTTTGAGGCCTGTTGAAGCCTCATGTAGCTTTTCCATATAGAATCACAAATCGTAGGTGAACAGGAACTATTTGAGACTCCTTTATCCTGTGTTCAAGCTCTGTTTTCTCTGATGTCTCTAAAAGCTTTGAAAAAAATGTGTAATTTAAGAAATTCATTGCCTAACCAACCAGCACATATTTTAGTATATATATACGAATAGTGGTCATTCAGATTTCTAGAGACTTCCTAAATATCATTCTCTCCCTCCAGGTATAACTGGACCTTCAGATGCTGGAATGCTGGAGATCTCAGGATGAATTGTAAAATAGGCAGTATGTTTGTCAATCACTTAGTTCAATGCGGGTCAAAGCTCTTGAAAAGAATTTCTTCAGTGAGAGCTATCTCGAAAGTCTGAACTTGCGTTCAGAAACTATTTTTCCCTCTTGAAGTATATTCTTTCATTTATGAATGGAAAAAAAAAAAGATGCAAGTTTTAGAGGTTGCTCTTTTCACCTTAAGGTACATCTTAATACTCCTGAAAAGTAGTGGTTAGATAATTATTACAGCCTTTCTCCTATTAGGAATTTAGATCTCCTATTAGTTATTTAGACATGTGCACCAAATATATCAATGGAGCACTTTGGATTTTTTACCTGAAAAACACCATGTGTTTCACTGGTGACTTTGCTAGTTCTGTTTTATTTTGTATTTTTGAAGCAGCCCCCCCCACTTGTTTTGAGAGTACTTTTAAATTACTGTTCTAGAGCTTGTCTAAACTTACTTTCAAGTATTTTACTTTTGTCGTTGTTTATTGCATTTTGAATGTTTCTTGATGTTTCAGCTGTCAGCATAAAGAGATTTTTGTTTCTAAAAAAATTTTAAAAAGAGACAGAAACCTACTTCTGACTTTTTTTTTTCTAAAGTGTGATATGTGGTGACAAGTAGATCATGTAAAAGTCAATTTGTGGTCAGCCACACTGAAAGCACAAAAATTCCTGGTTTCCCATTTCAGGATGCTATGATAATACTCCAGAAATAATCTTTAAATGCGTATGCTATATCTCAGCAGGAGTCCTCTTTTGTGAGGAAAAAAATGCAGTGATTTTCCATTTGCATGTAGTAGCAAATGCTTTATTTAAATAAATACACTGTAGATCAAGGAATAATAGAATCCTTAAGGTTGGAAGGGACTTCTAGAGATCATCTAGTCCAACCTCCCTGAACATGCAGGGTCACCTAGAGCATGAGGAACAAGATTGCATCCCAGTGGGCTTTGAAGATCTCCAGAGAAGGAGACTCCACAACCTCTCTTGGCAACCTA
>JAVCKT010021613.1:0-21889 GCA_032273925.1 Rhynchotus rufescens
ATAAAGCTCTGTTCTTTGTTCAGCAGATAATCTGAGTAGCTATCAGAAAATCTTCCTGTGCTTGTTTCAGTGTTCTGCTTATTTTCATAATTTTCTTTTTTTTCATAATCTTCCCTTAGTGGACAAGTCACTGTTGATTTTGGTCAGCCTCAGCCTTGGTGTACGCTTGTGTGGCTCCATTTTGAGGCATCCGATGAGCAGCTGGAGCACAGCTCTGGGCAAAGATTTATGAGACTCCGAATGTTAGTTCAGCTATGCCAGTTGCTTCATTTTCCTGTGTTAGCTTTTCTTGCCATGCTTTGCCCAAAATGTCATCTGTTTAGGTTAGTACAAGGTATCTACAACACAAGCAGAATGGAGATGTCCACTTAAACAAGACAATTAGGCATAAATAATCAACAGCAACAACCTAAATGTAAGCAGAATGAGCCTGGCCACAACTTGATTCGCTTATTTAGTACTTTGCAGGCAGTGGTTTCTGTTCAAAAGGAGGAGTGTTACTTTATCAGCTTCACTTTCCTGACAACTCTGAGTGATTGTACCTTAGAAGAATAGGAATGTCAGGGAAATAAGTTTGAGTTTTTCAAGGACAGCGTTGGCCTTTGGTTTATATTATTTTATTGAAAGAAGCTGTGGGTCATGGGACCCACACGTGTTGTGGTGCAGAGCTGTTAACAAATGGCTGGTTATCATACGCACTGTGAGACTCGTCTGGGTTGCTCAGAGAGCAGAATCTTTCAACAACAGCATTGTTCAAATTGTTTTAGATAGTAAAAGAAGATGCATTTTCGCTCAGAATTTCACTAGTTTGTCTTGAATGGTAAGTATCAGAATTTGTCCTTGAGCTTCGGCTGTTGTATTTCTTGTATCTCATGCACCGCAGATCTTTCATTATCTTCACAAAGTAGCTTCGGAACTTCACTCCAATGAATGCGTAGAGCACGGGATTCAAGCAACAGTGTAAGAACGCGATGGCTTCTGTGGTGTATTTTGCATACGCCATTTTCTTTTCAGTGTCACAAGATTTGTCCATCTTGCCCAGATTTGTGGCTGTTATGAGAAGAATGATGTTATGGGGTACCTGGCAAACCAAGAAAACAACTACAATAATTACAATCACACGGATGGCTTTGTTTCTTTTTGAATTTTGTGTTTGTTGCAAGGATTTGATAATGAACGTGTAGCAAAAAATCATGAAAACAAAAGGGATAAAAAAGCCAAATCCAAACTGTAGAATGAGCAGCACTAATTTCTGCGTAGTGCTGTCGGGAGATTTGTCGTAACTGTGATCACAGATTTCTTTGGTTTCATTGATAGAGAAGGTGTACCTTTTACTGTATAGGAAAGAGGAAGTGGAAATCAAAATTGATGCTATCCATACAACCAAACAAATCAGTTTACTGTGTGTTAACATTCTTGTCCTGAGTTTAAACGACTTTGTTGCCTGTACAATAGCTATGTACCGGTCCACACTGATGAAGGTCAAAAGCAGCATGCCACAGTTGAAGTTGATTGCGTAGACACCTCTGCTCATTTTGCAAATGAAATCGCTGAAAATCCATGTGTCAGCAGCATAATTCACTGCCCATAGTGGGAGAGTGAGAACAAACAGGATATCTGCAATTGCCATGTTGAGGAGGTATACGTCCGTCATGGACTTGGTTCTTTCATATAAAGTAAAAGTCATCACTACAAAGATGTTACCAACTAGGCCGATGACACAAATCAACGAATATGCAACTGGCAGAAATACTTTTGTGAAGTTTCTGACTTCCGTCTTAGAACACGGTTCTGTAATTAGGTCTTCCTCATAAATATAATCCGAGATATTAGGCTCTGCCTGTAAGAAAAAAGATGATCACCAGTTAACTTCTTAATTGCTAGCATTACTTTCTGCAATTTCTATAAGGTAGAAAAATAATAAGTAACAAAGTTGTACAAGGTACTAGTAGCTTTGGAAAAAATGCACTTTTTGGAAAAAATAAAACCATTAAATGCTTGGTAATTTGCAATGCAAGTGACATTTATGGAAACTCTCATACATCTGTGCAATCTTTCCCACCTCTGCACTTCAAGCCTATGGCAGGCTCATCTCAGACAACCTGCAGCATTGTTGTCCCCTCCATTTTATACCATCACGTGGTGTAAAATACATGAGAAGGTCCTTTCAACCCTCAGCTCCAAAAGTACAAATGAATTCAATACTCTGGAGGAGTCTTACAAGAACTAAATAGTGTTTTTGAAAATATAAACACGGAGATGATCTTTTGGCATGGCTCAAAAATAGCATATTTAAATACACTATACTAAAAAGATTTCTCTGCCATCACAGGGCAGTATGTAGTGCGAATGTCTGCACTTGACATGCTGACACGCATCTGAGGTACGGGGCTAGGCTTCTTTTAGAATGGAGAGGATCAGGCCAGTCTAGAATGTTACTCATTTCATACTAATACAGAAGTCTTAAGAAAAAGTTTGAATGAATCAGCCCCCGCAAATGATTACTTCTCCCTTCTCAGCTAGTCAGGTAATTGAGGGTGGCCATCCTAAAAAACAGGTCCTTACACTGTAGGTGCTGGGGCTGTAGCTAGATTGAGTGCAACCCAAAGTAACAGGTTGCGTTGCCACTGAACTCTGCTGTAAGAAATTTGCTATTAGCCAGTTACTTCCAATAACAAGGCATTCTTGGACCAGCAGCCACACAAAGCATGAACTTCTATATTAATTGATTTATTCGTTTATTAGTTGTTTATCAATTGCATAATTACTTACACTCATTTTGGCAGTACAATTCTGAGAAGGGAAACTGTGGTGAGAGAGGCTTCAAAACACTTTTCCAAGGATTTCTAAAAGTAAAAAAACAAATAAACAAACAAAAAAAGATTGGATTAGAAAAATAACACAATAGAGATGAAGTAGCAGAAAAATATCTGAAGATAAAACATTTATTCAAATAAGAATCATGTTGTTTCAGCTATATCAACAATACTCACTAGCACCTCAACAAGTCATATTTCTCTGCAGCACAATGTGCAGTCATGGAAAGCAAGTAGTTTGTATCAGTATAATTACACAGCACCTACAGAATGCTTATTTTTACAGCTGATAAATAATATATGAGAATATGTAACTCTCATCTCACATTGTCTTTGTATCTCAGGAAATTAGAGAAAAAATATTTAAAAAAGAAAATCTGTCTGGCAATGCAAATTGATGTTTTATTAAGATAAAAATGAAACAGTGAAACAGGACCACATTATGTCCTTCCATAACAACTTTACTACATTTTAATATGGATTATTGCTTAGTACAGTGGAAAGAGTAGTGCACAACATGGGCAAGGACTGAGTGAGCACTGATGTAGCTCACTTGTGTTGCTGCACAGTGTACAGAAACCTCTTTTTGTTACAGGCAGTGTTAATATCAAAACTCCAGTCTTGGGACAAAACAGCTTTCTGTATCTCTGTGGTATCTAAATATTTCACAAAGAGCATTTGATTTATTTGCTGAACACTGTGTGATGAGAAGGCCCTGCTGCATTTATTTTGTGGAGAAGGAACTCAACGTGGAATGATTACAGTAAGTACCCAGTTGAGATGCGCCTTTCCCCCATCGCTCTCGAGTGCTTTGCATTATCTAGGACTTCAGCTGCACGCAGGACCGAATCCACTGACTCTGGTTGCAGCGAGACTCAGACTTCTGCAAATCAGGCCTCACGTCTGAAGTCACAGACACAGATAAAATGGGGAACATGTCATTAGTGGCGACCTGTACAAATTTGGGATTATCTGACTTGCTTAACCTCACACAGGAACCAGCAGGCAGGAGATTTAGTTCCTCAGCATTCGCCTGCTGTAACCATGAGTTCAGCCTTCCTCTTCTTTCTATTCCCCACATGTCCTAGCAACGCAGCAACTGCAGGGACCGAATAACATATTTTCTAAGGATGTGACTGTCCTTTTTATTTAGAGTATCTCTGCTTTTTAGTATCTGTGCTGCTAAGAGGAAGTGCAAGTGCGTCCCATTTTAAATCTAGTCTAACAAATTCTTCCTGTTTGGGTATTACAGGTGGCACAGATGCAGATCAAATATAACTGGGAAGCTAGGGGAAAGAGAGGACCAAATGCTCTCTGAAAGGCAGGCAACGAGGACTGGACTCAGTGTGAGTCCACTGGGGACACAGGCTCATGGCAGATGGCTGCGGGTTTGTGAAAGGCCCCATGGAAGTGACGTTGCTCAGCATCACTGCTGTGCCGGCTTCCCTGCCCTTCCAAGAGCTCTTTAACCACCACTCCAGCCTCCTCTGCTGGCTGTTCAAAGGTGGTTTTCTGAAGCTGCCAGAGTGTAGTAGCCCGAAAGCCCTTGAAGGCCTTCTGAAGCAAGGATTAGCAGTTAGAGCTGACTCCCGGGCCTACGGAGCTTAATGGGCTGAGCAGCGAAGCTCCACAGCGCAGCTGGGGTCTGTCCCTGGCCCCTGTTCCCCAACCAACCTGAGCCAGTTTCCATCCACTGCTTTCTCCTCCTTTGCTCCCATTCAGTCAGACACAAGTCCCTTTTCTTGCTCTTTCCTGACAGTTCTTGCACTAGGTTGCAATACAGCAGCTCTGTAGATAGACAGCACTAAAGGAGTATCTGTCCAGGTTATTGTCTTACAAACTATTATCATTTTATTTTTAAAATAAAAATAAAAATGCTATGATAGATACCTTGCTAGAATATACATGATTAAAAAGCACAAAGTTAGCCCAGGTCTGTATTTTTTCTATGAAATGATAGCCCTTCATTGCACTTCAACAAAGCAACTCTCAAACTTCAGTGTAATGAACAGAAGGATGAAGGCACAGTGAAGATCCTTAGAAGAAAAGGAGCTCAAGTGTTTCCTAAAGCCCATAGGGAAGGATAAGAAGAGAGATTTCCTCACAGTAGATCTGAAGAATGGTTCCCTGCCTGTGGAGAAGAATCACTCCTGCTCACCACACAGCGCCATGCACTCTCCTTAATGTTGCAGACATCTGCAGCTGATCAATCACACACCTATAGTCACACATATTAAATATGTGACTAGGGCACCACTAGTCAGACATATATTCACAAGAGGACTTTCCAGCAAAAACTTCTTGAGGCTGGTTGGTACGAGAGAATTAGAAAAAGACTCAAAATGAAACCAGAATTGCAAAGATCAGATTTAGGATCTGATTTAAATCTCTTGAGCTGATTTGCTTTCATGAATTTGAAGCATCATTCTCTGAAGTTATTAGAAAGATGCATAGGCTGCAAAAGGAGCTGAATCAGATCCCCTATAAGTATAATTTTGCTTTCTATACATATAATTTTTGTTTCATATAAGATTAAGATCTTTTCAGTAGTCTTTGATTAGGCAGCTTTATAATCTGCATATTTGGGGTTTTATTTAACATGAATATATTAGGTAATTATCAAAAAATATTTCCATGTAGACACAGATGTATGTTCTAATATTGCTTGTATATTATGTACAAACAGAAGTCAATGCATATGTATACAAACACATATGTTCTGAATATTAAAGGTGGTACAGGATTTGTAATCTATCTTTAGCTTAATATTTTTTTCTCTTTACTTCAACATATTTCATTTCATAGTGAAAGCAATATGCCAATACTCAGTAGTAAGAGTATTGTACTACACTGCACTACTACAGTGCATTGCACTACAATCTTACCTGCAAATAGATTACTTGGAAAAGACAATAATTACAAAGATTACAAGCAAAAGACGTTGGGTAAAGAAAGATCTCAGGAAAAAGAGATTTCTACATGGCAAAAAATTTCTCAATACCCAGAGAGCATCACTAAGCACACTTTAAGAACTTCTGATCATTGCAAGTCAATCCTACTTATCAGTTCTACTTCTATGTGTACTTTAGTACATTCATCACATACTTTAGATTACCTTTTTTATTTTAGCACTTACCAGATCAGAACATTGCCTGAAGCTTAGGTCAAAGCGGATGTGTGATTCTGTTGTGGCTGCTGAAGTACATTCACCATCAACCTCAATAGAAGCACACTTTAATTAGAAAAACAAGAAATAACAGCATTAGTTAAAAGTGCAGAGTTAAATTCAAATTATTACCACTTCCTCCTGACATGCCATCATAATAACCTGTTTCTATGTAAGGGAAATTATTTAACTCTGTCTACGCTGGAGCCATGCAAGCTGGATGCACATCATTTACTTTTTAGACTGCCTATATAATGACATTAGCTTTCAAATAATTTACCTACCATTACAATCTGGTTTATATCGAAGAGCACGTTATCCAAATGGCTTGTCTGAAGTGCTCACACAAAATGTGCAAAGACCCAGATGAAGAAAAATGCCACTGTATTTGACTTTGGTAGAATCATTTGTGCTTTATGTACATGCTGTTTAGTTCTGTTGTTAGTTAGAAAGAGACAAGAGAATATTTGATTTTATCACTCCTGAATTTTGAAAGTTATAAATGTTTCATAACCAGGCTGCTAGTTTAGATTTTGATGATTACTTGAATATTTGCAATAATGAAAAAGAACAGTAGAAATCCTTCAGACAATATTTATTTTAGAAATTGAGCTTGTGAACATTCAGTTACAACTTGTGAATTTGCTAGAGGCACCAGATTGCTCTAATACAAGCAGCAAGCTAAACTGTGTTTAATAGAAGGCTGAACCCGAGCAATGCAAGATGTTGGATGGCACACAAGCGTGTTTATTTTTCTCCAAAAATGAGCATACGGCAGTAAAAGTCAGAAGCTTTTTTTTTCTTATAAGTGTGGTCCCACTTTCCAGAAACCAGAGCCAGTGAATGAAACAAAAACATTGCATAGCTACCAAATGTATCTTGATCATTACAAGAGAAAGTATTGTGTCCATTATCATTTAAGCAGCTACATGTCACTTTTTTGGCTGCCTCTATTTGTAATATCCAAGTCCTTGACTAAATCTGTGATTAAATCTGAACATTTGCACAAATCACTAACGTAACATGCATATACTCATGAATCCTGCAATGAAGGTCTTGTTTGTCCCTGCTTGACAAACACATTCACATTTTGATTACTACCACTGAAAAGGAATCATCACTTTCTATGCATATAGAGCCAAAAAAGTGTGACATCAATCTGGATTGCAACTTGACTAACTTCAATTGACTTCCTTTAAAAATTAAAATAATTCAGACTTCTTACTTTTTTTTTTTTTGAAGTAAAGCATTGCCTGTCATCACAGATCTGCGAGCGTTATGATTAAATCCATAAAGAGGATGCTTTATGGTTTAGCTACATCTAATCCTTTGATGAGAGTAGATAGTTGAGATTCAGTGCAGAGAAGATGATGTAAAGAAGCCAAAAAAAAAAACCAGTAGCTGCAGATGGCTGAAGTAATCTCCTTTTTTTTCCCCATAAATTAAGCTAACAGGTTGCAATACTGGACTTAAAAAAAAAAAAAAAAAGAGATATAGAGAGAAAGAAACGTATTACTCTATTTTGCCTTGTTGATGTTATTTGCATTTCAGAATGCAGCAATGGAAATCTCCTAACTAACTCAATTCAGGCTTCTGACCAGGCTCATAAGGACTTTTATGGACTTTCTTGGATAGAAAAATGTAAGATTCATTTGTAACTAATTCTCTTGTCTCTGAAGTGCTGTGAGGAATAGCACACTTCTTGTTGATAAACAGATTTGCGTGTGCTTTTTGCAATAACACTTGCTGTATATGCCAGGCAAGATCCTGTTCAGGGAGAACTCTGTTTCTGCCCGAATGCTGCCTCAAGCAGGTCACTGCTTCTTGCTCATGGCCTCGACATTTGGAAACAAGAGCCCCAGTGTGGTTAAAAACAGCACGTTTAGCACAGGAGTGCACTGTGGGGCTGTATATTTTCTTTCTCGTAATTGGGACTGAAGAGATGAATCTTACCTAGCAGGTTTCTTTACATAAAGACTAATTGCATTACAAAAATGGATACAAACTAAACTCGGCGACCAAGTCCATAATGATTGTTCTACATCTGTCCATAACAATTGTACTACGTGTCCAAGCCAAAGCCTGTGCTGCTGGCAATAGGCTCCAGCACCTCTTTCAGCCAACAGCCTACATTTAGAATATTATCCTGTATAAACCCATGAGGCAACTAAATATTACCAGCACTATTTCCCAGAAAGAGATTTGTTTCAGGAACTTCAGCTTTCCTACAGCCCCATGACAGTCTCTGCATCTCTTCCCTGTAACGAGCTAGTTTTGTGCATTAAAAGACTAATGGATATTTTAACTTATTCATTACAAAAGCAGAGCCCATTCTCTTCTGTACCCAGATGTTTTCTAAATTAGACATGTCATGCTTTTGGTCTGCAATTCATTCAATGATGCTCAGCAAAAATAACACTGTTGCAGAAGGTGGGGAATTAAATCCATTCAGGTGAATGCCAAAGTTAGTATAAAATGGCTAATCCAACTTACCTTCGCAGCACATCTTCTTTTCACCAGCTTACAAAGCCCAGACAGCCTCCTTTGCAGATGCTTTGTGCTTCGCCTCACACAGTGGCATGCAAAAAGGGCGTTTTTTTTGCTTTTTAAGACATCTATTTCAAAATCTGCATGTTATGTAAATGAAGCCCCCACATGTAGCTAGTTTTTGTTCATATGCTTAAGCTCTAAAAGGAAATTTACTCTTGTTTAGCTAATATGGTTATTGTGGTTTCTCAAATCTCACCACATGTTAGTTTTCTGCCACCACTAATTAAAGTAAGAAAATACTGAAAGATAAGGAAAACAAAACCACTGTATGATTTATTCCAGAGTCCACATGTTTCTTCTGGAATGACTCAGACTGTCTGCACTATTCTAAAAGAAATGCAATGTGTAGATCCCCTCTGTTACATTCTACCTAAATGTTCCTTCATATAAATCTAGATCAGCTTAGCGTGGTTCAAAACACTAGCAGACTCTGGCGTCTCCTTCATTCTTTTAGACCACAAAATTTAAGCTACTTATTTACATTCAAGTTATTTATGTTACCTATTTTTACCTATTCTCATGTTGTCAATATATTTTTCTCATTATTTTTTTCAAAGTTTCCTCCTCCTGTTTGCCTCTGCCTTTTTACACTCTCTCAAACACCTTTTTTTTTCTGTATTTAGTTGTTTGTTTTTAGTATTTCTTCCTCTTTCTATGTTCTGCTTTTCTAAATTTCTGGCTCTTCTTTTCATCTCTTGTTGTTTTCATTGTTTCTCTCCGGGATTCCTTTCTTAGCACCACTCACTCGCTTCCCCTTTACCCTTTTTCAGTCTCATTCCCACGTGAGCCCATCCACCCCCTTGCACAAGAAACAGCCCATCCCATCTCTTACCTTGTGTCATAGAACCATTATGGTTGGAAAAGACCTTCAAGATCAAGTCCAATCACTCAGTCTGGGGCTGAACTAACCTGTTCTAAACACAAGCCTCTCCACTCAGGACATTAAATGGATAGTAGCTGTGAAGAGAGCATTTGGGAAGCATTCGGGATTGCATAATCACTCTTCAGCTCTCCTCCTTAGCCCAGAACACAACTGCATTAGTAAAACCTTGCAACTCAGCACTTTTCTTCCACCACAGCAAGTGTTATTTTATGTGAAAATGGAAGGATAATTTAAAAAAGGGGAAACAGGTCATGTGAAAATGATAAAGAATCAGACTCATAAGAATGTAAGAACATCTTTTCTCATGAGAGAAAAATTTTCTGTATTTTCTGAATGAGGAGCACAGTCATCCACAGAGCACTCTTCTACTTCACTGCGGCATTGCTTCTAAGAAGCAGCCCATCTGCTAGCTGGCCTGGCTTTCAGAAAGTAACGTGGAGAAGAGTAAGCATGTCTTCTCATTGACAGTCACTGGTTTCAGAAGAGCTGATTTAACATATCTCATTTTCCTAGCAAAAATATTGAAAACATTTTTTTAAAACAAACAAACAAACAAAAAAAGTAGAATTTTTGATGGAAGCTTAAATACCAAAGACATCAGTTCAGAAAAAACACCAAGAGGCTCAAGTAAATTACTGTAGGATTGTATGATGTACCAATCACACTACATTTTCTAGATTTGACAAGAGAAAGTGGGAAATTAATAGTCCCATTCCATTTCTCCATGGGATTTATAAGGAACATCAACTCCAATGAGGTGTAAGAGCAACATTTTCAAACCAAAACTTTGCTTTGGGAATTTCAGGAGCAAACATGTTTTCCAAGTCATTTGCTTTTTCAATAGCCGAGAAGGTAGAAAATTGAAATGAATTTGATTTGAAAAATCAAAAAAAAAAAAAAGAGAGTAATACTAAACCCATTCTCAAGTACCTAGGCACTGCTTTGCAGGCAACTCCAATTCTTTTCCTCATGGAAAGACATCACTTACATTGTACATAACCTTTTTGATGTCGCATAGAGTGAAATGGTCACGTTCTTGTCTAGCCCGCAGGGAATTACCCAGCAGAGATTTAGTTATCAGAAGTACCCATCACAAAATATTGTCCCATCTAGGTCAAAGGATCCATGAAACCAAGTCCCTATTGCTGCAACTTTTACAGAATACATCATTGCGAGTCTTAGCTTAATAGAGCAGCTAGGTGGAAAGACTCAGAACCAGAATTTTGCTCATTTGGATATTTGTTATAAAATACATCACTGTAAAGAAGACAAAATATTTCAAAACATTTCTAAATAACTGCAAGAAAGTTCTTTAGAATTAGCTGCAGAACTATGACTAATTTACAGTCTGAAGAGGGCAACTGAGTTTCTATATCAGAAATCCTGAAAACACCAGGCAGAAGAGGAGTAGACTTAAATATTAAGTCGCTGACATAATTTCTCTGCTTTTGATGCTGTAGTCAGACCATGCCCTTTGTGGTAATGTTGTTTTTGCTTGCTCTCTCACTCTTTCTCTCTGTTTCGTGTCTCATTGAAATAACTACCAAAGTAGTTTCTCAAAGCTTGTCATCAGTCTACACTCCTAAGCACTGACATTTCAACCTGAGCATGTTGAATCCGTTGACCTGATTTCTTTTTAGAGTTGTACTTTCTTTATATGATTATCTTTACAAGATACTCTTGCTACGGAGTGTCCCAATCACCTCTGCTTCCACAGCAGCAGTCTTCCTGGCCTAAGAGCGAAAAGTTAGAGTTTCAAGGGTGTTTATGTACCTAATGATGTAATTGTGCTTTAACTGTGGCAGTTTTAAGGCAGTGTGATCATTGTTCCCACCTATTATCAGAAATGCTGAAGTGGGGGGATTGGATCTTTATCACAATATGAAGTCCCTGTGTCAGTTGGACAGTTTGAAGATTGCTTCCAGTCTATGTGAACCAAAAATGGCTTTTTGGTCCATGGATTGTGATTTTCCCAATTATAAGGACAAATCAGGAGGGCTGGCCTGTAACTGGAGTGAGACAGTGAGCAGACAAGGCAGAAAGGTCATATACATGTTAGCCAGGAGCTGGCTGTGTTGGTGTTAGCCTGGCATTCACCATCTCCGACACATGCACTGCCCACGAGGAGCAGCACTGCCACTTACATTTGTCTGCGCAGGGAAAGGGGAGCGTGTGGACATGAAGTGAGTGTAAGGACTGCAAGGAGAGAGGAAGGCACCAACATGGAGCTACTGGGGGGGGGAATTGTGTGGTGGAGGAGAGAAGAAAGGCGACATAGACACTGCTGGATTGCAGGCTAATCCCTCGTTTTATTTATGCACTGGACACAAAGGCTTTAAGCACTTAGCTCACCAGTGATTTCAGGCAACTCAGAGTAAAACTCCCAAGGAGATTGTTCTCCAAGGAAGAAAATCTTCCCAGATCTTCTGCATACAGAGCCTTACTGTTCCTAAACAGTAGGAACACTGTGATAGCACTTCTGCAACCTAGAGTAGGAACATGGTTGAGTCCTTTGCTGATCCTCTCCATGCTCAGATATTAGTCACCAAGATACTCAAGCACAGATTTAAATGATGCTCTTAATAATCATTAAATGCATTGGGCACCTGACCCTGCAATGCACCAAAGCCAGTGACCTCAGTCCCTTTAGAAACTTGAGCACAGCTGGGAATTTCCGTGTGGAGCAGCAGACAACACCAGCTCACAGCGGGGAGTTGCTCTGAGCAGATGACAGGGAAAGAAGGTCCTGATGCAGGATACTCTGCTGCTAACAGCCAGCACAGCTCACTTCGTGTTGCAACAGACACTTTACCTTTCACTTCCCTTCTAAGAGTGAGGAACTGCTGCTATGATTTGATCTCTAGATCTTGATGCATGCCGTTTCATACTGGTGGTTAGTGCTCTGATAAAATTGATGTTTCCACTGTGATTATAGAGGTGGTAAAAGAAAAAAAAAATTCCATTACCTGCCATGCCCGGCGCTAGCTTTCATTCTGTAAATGTACAACCCACGCAAAGGCATGTACCTGATAAAGTTGTGGACGAGAAATGCGTAGAACAGCTAAAACTTCTGAAACCTTACTGTAGGACACCCTAGAAAGTGAAGTAAACCATTAGCCCAAATACCTAAGCGTAACTCTCTTGCTGGGTGGCAGTGATAGCTCAAAGGGCCAAATTCAGTTATGCAGGCGTTCGGCCATGGCTCTGCCTCTGAGCTGGGAATCCTGGAACTTGATTGCTGCTCTTGGCCATGGCAAAAAATCTTCTCCATCTCCATCTAAACCAAGAGGAAGAGAAAGCAGATGTGGTTTATCTTCCTCAGCCAGTGTATTGCTGTCTTAGCTAGGTACTAGATGCAATACAGCCCCCAAAGGTCTAATCTACCTTGTTCCAAATTAGGCTCCTTTTGATGCCTGTGACACTCTTTTGGGCCTATCTTACACACTTCTTCACAGAATGTTACGTAGCTCAGGCACATCATTGGCTAAGGGGAGAAGGAAGGGTGTCATTGAGGACACATTTGGGAAGGCTGGCAATTGATAGCTGCCCATGCTCCCTCCTCATCAGGATGTTTTGACTGCATCTCCTGTTGAAAGACAGGAATGAGGCACACACCGTGTGCCAATATTAACCAGTTCCCTGCTTCACTGCAACTTCTTCTCATTTTGTTGACCAGGGCTGACAGACATCAAAACTTGCACGGGTCCGCTGCTCATCTTCACTTGACTCTCAGCACCTTGATGATTTAGTGCCTGATCCATGGACCAGAGAGCATGCAACATCCAGTTCCTGGTACATCATCATTTGAATGAGCCCCAGCATTATTTAGATAAATACCCCTCTGTGCAAAATAGTACTAGATAAGGGAAAGGCTGAACCTTAGAAGCTACCGCTCCATTCAGCTGTGTCACCTTGCCTACGACAAGGCGAGTGGGATGCCACGCCAAGAGCTGGAGAGGAGCCTTCCAAAACACAATGGAGATTGTGCCGGGTTAATCTTGCGCAATCTTGCATGCAGATCTTGAGGTAAGTTTATATACTGTTTGATTTCAGTGCTATCCTAGATATGGCATCTGACATCTGGAGAGCTCTGTTTGAAATATGTTGAGAGCTGAAGCCTCTGTGGCCCTTTGGTGCTTCTTATTCTAGTTTCGGCATAAATACAGAATGATTTGGCTAAACACTCAAGAGACCTTATGGGAAAAATAGCAGAGCAAGCGTGAGGCTGTTCCAACTTGCAACAAAAGATCTACGGAGAAAGACAATATTTTTGTAGTTCCCTCTGATGGCTCACTTATGACTTAGACTTAATACTTGTATATACTAATTTCCTTTTTCCATTATAGCTGAATATGACAAAGAATGTAAAAGGTGACACATGTTTTATTTGAGACTGAAAAGAGATTTTAAAAAGCATCAAGTGATTTGTGGTTAAAAGTTCTTTTGTGCTGTAGAAGATGCTAACTTTTTGAGGGCAGCATAAGGTTTTATTCTTAAAAATCTCCTCTCTGATCAGATGTTAAGAAAGATGCTATCTGATTAAAGAAGAAATTAGCTTTGCTTTAAGATCTGCACTAAAGACTGTCTGGCTGAGAGGTCTGGTCTGATCTTCGACGAAGTTAAAATCTCATTATTCTAATCACTACAAACACTAGAATTAAGTCATAAATGCAGTGACAACTCATTGCCACCAACTTTATCTTATAGCTTAAGTGAATATCTTTCCTTCTTTTTTATTTATTTTTTTTTTTACATTCTTCCACCCCGTGCTCATGTGAAGGCTGAGAAGTTCTTGTAGATAATGGCCTCTTCACCAGACATGTGCCAATCTGATTTCATACGTCCCTACCCCATCCAAACCCCTATGCTTTGAACCTCTAGAGTTTGAAACACCTTCTCAGGATGTGCAATTGTGCCTAGCAGCCCTTCCTGAAAGTATAACCTCTCAGTCTGTCTTATTTCTATGTCTTTTCCTCCCCACAACAGCTTTAAAGTACCACCAAAAGTGCAGGCCTCCTTGCCCCCAGTATAACTTTTCAAGAGCTACGTGGCAAGTGAGAGGCAGCAGATATCCACAGGCTTTGCAGAGCTGGATCTCTAGAAGCAGTTCATTAAAAAAAGAGTCTAAAAAGCAACAGCTCTTCTTTAACTTAGCTTTGTGTCAGGTGAGACAAAGGACTTCAGGGGAAGCTGCATCTCCTCAGGGCAGAGGCAAGTGAAGAATTTTCTTCCAGAACCTTGAAGAGACCAGCAGATATATTAGACCTCTCACCATATGCAGAATTATATTCCTCTGTTGCATCTCCTATCCAGAGCTTCTCATCTCTCTCCTCCTCCACTCCATTTTTTCCCCCCCGAAGGCTACAATCTTTTCAGAGTGGGTTTAGCTTCCTTCTGGTTAAGAGCACACCCTCTCCCAAGACCCACTCCAGAACAAACTTTCTCACTTTCAGCAGAGAGCCGTTAAGTTTTAATGACCAACCACTGCTCCATGTCTGACAGGAACAGGAGGAGGAAGAGGTCTGACGGGACCTCTGCCAGCACAGGAGGAACTTCACAGTGACACAAAAGTGCATGATGATGCAACATGCTTCTTAAAATGTACAGACCTACAAACTGCCAACTTGCAGCCATTCCATTCATGTGTATTTTGCAGTCGAGAACTTGACGAACACAAGTGTTAGGCAACTTACCCAGACCCACCCGTGAAGCCTGTGATGGAGCCATGAATTTACCTTGGGAGGTGGGAGATTCTTGACGGTGCCATAATTACTAGATGGCCCTTCCTCGGAGCACATGTGGGCAGGGACCATTTCTCTGGGTTCTGGGAGCTGAGGTAGCTGGTGGGAGCACAGCTTTGCCAGTCAGGTTTGCAGTGCATTCTGCATAAACAAAGTTGAGCTAGGAATCACAGAGGAGGAGGCATTGGTAGTGGCAAGGCAGGGACTGCAATCGGGAGAGAGGAGCCAGAAGGAGGCAAAAAGAAGAACGAAATGCAACGAAGGAGAGGAAAAAAAATCAGAAAGCAATTTGAAGAGGAAACATGCTGTGTGCAAAGGGAAGGAGCTTGAAACAAGCAGTTGAGGGGCTTTTTAAGTCATCGTGTTGTGGCTGCCTAGGATGTGCTTATCAGGACTGAGTTCCCAGTCTTGCCCACAAGACAAATTAATGTAAAGGGCATTTCTGAGAACAGTGTTGCCTACATTTTCCCTCACCATCAAACTCAGGGGAAGGAAGCAGCAGCCCCAGCCTCTTGCTCACAGCTCTGCACAAACCTGAGTGGGAGGCAGGCTGTGCACTGCCCAGCCCCTGTCTTTGCTGGCTTCTTACTGCTGTTGCACTGGAAGGCACTTCAGCCCTCGTCCCACACTGCCTTGTTACCCATCATTCAGGCTTTAAGTGTACAGCAGAGGATCCTCCATGCCCTTTCTCTCTCAATTGTCTCAGTTCGGTTTCCATCTGACACTGTAAACAAACTTGTACTTACATAGTTTAAACACGCACTTTACTGCAGGCACACATTGACACAAGATTTTACGAGAAGTCAGCATCCTGCATCTATTCATTTGTGCTTCACATCACGCTATTATATTTCCCTTATCACTGCAGTCTGGTGCGCAGTGCAGTCACTGCTTCTTCACCGTGAGGACGTGTGGTGGGGTCAGTTCCCCCAGGAACGTCACACAGAAAGACAATGGTTTGAATGACAAAGCTTCTGGTTTCCCCAAGGCTCAGGCAAATTCTGTGCTGTGTGAGTTTCTCTCTCTCTCTCAAGCAATAAGTTACTGGGGTTTCAGACAGGAGTCACTCAAAAAAGCACTATGTGGAGGGCTCATCACCGCTCACCTGATTGCTGCTCAGTTTCTGATTCCTACACCCTCAGAATCAAGGGGGGAAAACATTAGCTCCCTCTGGTTAGATTTACTTGACTATAGATGATCTTGCTCATGTTCCTACCTTGTTGCTGTTCCTTTTCATTTCACTTCTCTAACCCTTGAGGCAGCACAGAGAGAGGAGCAAGGAATAATAAAATGGTCTCCTAGCAAAATCTGCTCTCCCTGAAGGGAGAAGAAAACAAAACAAAAAACAGCCAACTTGATCAAAAAGTACATTCGCAACAACAGATTTAATAGAATTATTAACAAAATTAACATTCCTAGGCACTGCAGAGGATCCTGCAGTCTTCTTTTTGCCTCCTGTGACCATCAGATCCATGGTGACCAGTAACCATGTTGTTATACAACCGCATGAGTTGGGATGCGTCCTTTTTTTTTCAGAGACCACAAGAGCAAACCACAATTGGAGATGAGCAAACGAGGAGGGAGAGGTTGTTGTGCAAGACTTCCTGCTCTGTGTGGCACGGGTAATTGCCCTATATTTGTGACCTCCTTTTACTTCCAGGTTTGTAGCTCTACTGCAGAGATCTGATCCTTTGGTAGGAAGCCCTCGCTGTGCAGGAGGAGAGCGATCCATGCTAGATATAGAGGGAGTGCTGAGTGAGTTGGACTCTCCTCCTTGTTACACCTCACAGGCATTTTGGTTTATCACCTTCACTTGGCCCTTGATCCGAAAGGAACCCCAAACACTGTCCTCAGCTTCAAGGTGACCCTACGGCATCCGGCCCAAGGCAACGTATGGAAGGAACCGCACAGGCCCTCTCGCAGGTGCCTCTCCCTAGGGGCACCCGACACAAGCGGCTCTCCGCAGCCGGAGCCGCCGAGAGCCACGGGCAGCACTGAGCGCCCCACGGCACAGGAAGAGGCCCTCCGAGGTCCCGCTGCCCCAGGGAGAGGCACGAGTTGCCCCCAAGCACAGGGTGCTTCACAGGCCGAACTGCGCCCTCACTGCAGCTCAGGCTCTACCTGCTTTGTGCTTCCCTAGCCCAGGGAGCCATTGGGTCACCAAGTACTTCTATTCCATGATATGATATAATTGATATGATATGATATATGATATGATACGATAGATGAGGTCATACAGTCCATCTCTATTCTTCATCTTTTTCCAAGCGGTACATTTTCTAGCATGTTCCATACAAGACTGGGTGACAGCCCAATACAAAAATCCATCTCCTAAATTTTTGTTCCCAAAAAGGATCCTGACCTTCTGCTTTAAGAATAAGATTACTCCGCACAGTTAATCTC
Organism: Rhynchotus rufescens; assembly: GCA_032273925.1. Lineage (NCBI taxonomy): Eukaryota > Metazoa > Chordata > Aves > Tinamiformes > Tinamidae > Rhynchotus > Rhynchotus rufescens. The sequence goes on from JAVCKT010021613.1 coordinate 17,560, forward strand.
TCAAGTGCTAACTGATTTTTCGTCTTTGTTTTCTCTGCTTCTACTCAGATTGATCCCTACATCTGCTGCTCACTTGAGTTTTCCAAGACAGTATATGATTAACTGGCAAGAACGTGGCAGCAGCCTGCCCAGAAATGAGCACAGAGCTTCAGCTGGCCTCTCCGCGATGCAGAGGGAGTTTCCACACCAAGTCATGTCTCTCCTGTATTTGCTATTTCAAACAGGTCCCCATAACTTGCTCTCTACTACCACCCATTGCCTTTTCAGCTTCACTGTTTTCCACACTTGTCTCTTCCAGATAATGGGCATATGCTTTTTGTTTTGGGGCTTTTTTTTTTTTTTTTGTTTGGGGTTTTTTTTTGAGTTTTTTTTTTCTTTGTATAAACTGGATTAGTTTTTTTTTTTCAAAATGGTGCTTGACATTCCTTCTTACTCATATTTTTAGTACATCTCCAGTTTGTCTGCATGTCGTTTCACAGTTTAGCTTAATGCACTTTGATATGCAAGGCAAAACAAGAGTATTCATGCAATAAATTAGTGCAGAAGAGCTACTGTGCATTAGCATCATGCAAGGTTATTCTATGATAGCTTCTCAGGTTAGATTATTCCTGTCCTCCTTACTGCATTTTTTTAAACTAATTCTTGTAACTCCTTCAAATTAAACAGCATCAAATTAGCACACATTCATTAAAATCTGAAACTGAGAGAGGAGGAGGTATTCATGAACTTTAAATTTCTTTTCGTGAAAATCCCATAAGAAGGCTTGCATATTTTTCCAACGCCCTTGAATATCTAATGTCAGCATGTAAAGCTTACTTCTGGTATCTGCAACTTAAAAGTCTATGTGCAAAAACCTGTTCAAAACTCATTTTTTTTATAGTTTCATTTATCAGTTTCTAATTCAGGTACTTACTTTAAAATGGCACATTTTAAAGAATGTGACTGAGAAACACTAACTTTGCCCGGCTACACTTGCATTAACTACATGGGTGGAGACTTTTTTTTTTGGTGGTAACACTCATTATTTATGCATCTACAGTTTACTCTCTGAAGAGCTTTTCTAAATTTTATATTTCTCCCCTTAATATTTTAAGATAAAAGTTGAACTATACGTAATATCCAGGTTTTCTTTCTTCTTTGAAAACTAGAAGATGTTATAATATCTCCTCAGTCTGCTAAAAACATTGAAATCATTTATTTTTCAAATTTTATCAGTTTCCTTTTAGGAAAAAGAGCAGAGCTTGCCTACTTTGCAGTTGAAAGGTGAAGTAAACATCAGTCAGCCTATCAGTCACTCATGTGAGGCATGAAACAGTGCAGGGGCCTTTTCTCACAACTGTGGCCAGGCTAATTTTAGGTGGAAGGCTAGTTCTGTACAACTGCAAGATTAATTTCTTACTATCACAGGGATTATCACAAGGATTTTCAAGGAAAGATATGACTCAAGATCTGACCTAGATACCTGCTCAATTCATTCACAATTCCAAATCATTTAGATTATTATCAAGGACTTTATTCACATTTAGAAAGGGGCTAAAAAAACACTTGCTAGAGTTATAAAGCAATTAGAAAGGTTTGGCGCTACGCTCATCCTTACTGAGATAGGATCAAAGCACTGTGTGTGTCTGCTTTAGGGACCTGACTGCAAATGCTAGTGAGAAGTCACCAGCTAGATCCATCATTTCATGTTTCCCCTTTCCCTTCTGAGAGCGCACACACATCCATGGGCAGCAAACAGCACTTGCCCAAACACAAGCAGCTCCTGATCCCATTCCCTTCCTGGATGAAAACTTGTTCGTGGAGAACGCACACACACACAGTATGGATCCCTCCTTAGACACTCGGCCTGGGCAGCAGCTGGCCCCTTCCTTGCCCTGACATTCCCCGTTGCTGACACCAGGGCAGACGAGCCCTGAGGCCCCCAGGCCACCTCAGGGGCTGCTGCACAGATGCTCTCATTCTCACTCCATGGGGTAACTGGTCACAGTTACTCTTCCTGCTATGCAGTTGCTGGCTCTGGACCCTCAGTTGCCTCATGCACAGAAACTCACACAAACAGGTCTCTTCCTTTGCTGGTCCAGACCTATGGCCTTACCAGTAGTGGCCCCTAGACATCCTGCTCCCTCCAACAGCCAACTCTCACACTCTGTGGTATCTGGCCCAGACTAATGGTCACCGCAATACCTGGCTCCCAAGAGTCTCATCCTACTAACCAGCTCCTTGAACTCCGTATTTGCTAGCAGTTGCTCGCTGACACCCACACACGCTGCATTCACACACTGTGGTCTCACCAGGTGCTGCACCACGGACACACAGGCCCCTGTGACTGGGGGGCCAACCCCAGTTTCTGCACGTGGACCTTCATGCACACACTCAGAACAGAGAGCATCTTCACCTAGGAGAACAGAAAGAGAGTTTAACAAGAGGGAACAGGCGGCGGTCAACCAGGGACAGGACAGAGCCAGACAAGTGTGCTGGCCAGCAGCCTGTTTACACACAGTCCACCTGCCTTACTACCTGTAACTTCTGTTTTCCCATGATTGTTCATCTCCAAATCACTTTCGTTCCTCCCTTTCCCCCCCTCCAGAGTAGCCCCAGGTAGTCTCAGACCAGTGAGAATTACCTTAATGTACTCCTCCAAACATACCTCCTGTATGTTTGTGAAAATGAGCTTTTAATCACATAACGTAATACAAGCCACAGAGCCCTGGCACAGGCTGCCCAGGGAGGTTGTGGAGTCTCCTTCTCTGGAGATCTCCCAAACCTGCCTGGATGCCACTCCGTGCTCTGGGTGTCCCTGCTGGACCAGGGGGGTGGACTAGAAGATCTCCAGAGGTCCCTTCCAACCTCAACCATTCAGAGATTCTGTGAATTTATATATGTAAAACAGCATGAATTTCAATATAAAAGAGACTGATGCAATCCCCCGTGCCACAGCTGTAACTGGAAGCAGTGCTCTGCCACACTTCATGCTTTTCCCAATAACACATCCTGCAGCATGCCCTGAAAGACACTTGTCAACCAAAATGCTGGGCTGTGAGCAGGAGGTAGAAATCTTTCCACTTCACACAAACTGAAGCACCTCTTCTTGTGATGAAGAAGCATGTGATACTTTCACAAGGGAACTGCAATTGACCTGATTTTACTACCTAGTGTTTTTTGTGGTTTCCCAATAGAACTAGAGTAATTGAAACAAAATAATTAAAACCAATTAAAGTAACTAAAAATTAACTTTTAGAAATGCTAGATCTGCTTAAAAAACCCTTTATGTGTATGGATCAGCTGCCGTTACCTGCACAGTACACCATCCAGCTATGCTCCAAGTTCAAGTTCTCTGGGCTTTAATTTTTCAGAAGGTTAAGAATGCAATACTAAGGTTAACACTAAACTACTAGTTTTGAAAGTGATGGCCTTTCTCAGCAGCATATACGGGAACATCTGCTTAGATAAATTGGGCAGCTGAACAGTTTCTGTATGCAAATAAGACAGTCTGCATGCACAACAAAGCAGCCAGACCGAGTCTGTCTATTCCCACAGTAACTGATTGATCTTCCATATGGAAGTTCATTTTTGCAGAACTGTAGAGCAGCTTTGGTTGCAAGGGCTCTCTGCAGTGCTCTAATCCAGCCTTGCGCCTCAACAGGGCTGACTTCAAAGCCAGATCAGGTTGCTTAGAGCTTGTCCAGTTCAGATTTGGAAGCTTCCAAGGATGCTTCTGGGCACCTGTTCCAAACCCATACTACTTTCCTAGTGACTTTTTTTTCTCCATATCCATACTGAATTTCTCCTTGTACAATTTGACTGTGGCTAGTTCTGCTTTCACTTGGCACTTCTGAAAAGAGTCTGGTTCTGTGTCCCTTACAGATCTCCTTTAGGTGTGGAGGACCACAGGTCAATCCCCTTCACATGTCTTCCAGAAGTCACCCCTGGTCCTTCCACTTTATTGAAATCTCTTGTGCTGGTGAGTCCAAACTGACCTCAGTACTCTAGCTGTGGTCCCACAAGTAAGAAGGGTGTAAGGGAAATAACTACTCCCCTCACTCAGCTGGCTACAGCCTTTCTAATACAGCCCCGTGTGCTATCACCTTGCACTGTTGCAAGAGGACTTCACTGTCTGTTCTGCAAAGTTGCTTTTACCCTGTTAGATCTAGCCTAAACGGGCTAGTTTGCCGTAGGTGCAAAACTTCACGTTCACCCTTGCTGTACTCCAGCTCTCCTGTTCTCCCAAAGGCCTCTGAACAGCATTCTTGTCTTCCAGTTATTAGCCCTGTTGATGTCATGTGTGAATGTGATGAGGGTGCAGTCCCCACTATCATGCAGTTTGCCAGGG
>JAVCKT010021614.1:0-32788 GCA_032273925.1 Rhynchotus rufescens
GTATTTTCTCCCTCTGACAGTGAAGATTTCCTGATGGTATCATGCTAAAGTGTTGGGCACAGTACATCTCCTCACTGAAGGCTGATGGAAAGAGATTATGTGTAGTAGCAATGATGCCAGGGAATTTCAGCTCTTGAATTTTCTGGTTGCTGAAGTACAGTGTGTAGATGAGGTTTCATTGAGGATGTTGACTGCAATGGTGTGTGCATGTGAACCGGTCATGAGGGAGAGCTGAGTAGCAGAGCTCAGAGCTGGTAGAGCTGGTACCTCCTTCCAGTAGTGAATTTCTTCAATTACTCACCTGTTCATTTGTTCCCATAATAAGGGAATAGGAATTCCTACAATAAATTTGTTTCATTCCTAAAATCAATTCAAGCTCACGCCTTACATGTACACTTGCAATATTCTTCAATACACTTACATATTGTAAGAGGTCAACTTGATTGCACAGTGTCCTTTTCTTAACTATTGAATCAAAAGTTCTGTAAACATGTTTCTTGCATCACTTGCTTTTCAATGGTAATCCGTGCATAGATAATCGCTCATACCAAAATCTGTGATGGTTCCAGGAACAATAAACACTATCTGAGCTACCAGGCTGGTGTCCAAATCACTTGTGATTAGTACATGACATGAGTCCACGAACCTGAGTATGTTCCACTCTCCCGTCTGGGGAAAGCCACTCATATTTTCAGCATTTAAATGAAGGAAACAGAAATGCTATTTCTGTTAAAATGGCCAGGGATAGGGAAAGTGTTACAGCTCTGTTCCAAGCCCATGACAGAGATGGTAGAGATGATAGGGAAGTGGAAGACGCAGCTCACTACAGGTTTGGTCAGAGCTTTGTGGCTTGCAGTCTTTTTCCAAGCAGCCCTGTCCACTGTGGCTCCACGTGTGTGAAGATTACTTGCCTACATCAGTTTTTATCTCATATTAAGGTTTAATTTGGGCATTGCTACAAACAATTTGAGGAGGAATCATTCTTGTCTGCTCCAGCCAAATGACTCCACATAGAGGAGCAGTAGTTGAGGAGGCTGATCTGCACTATAAAACAGCTGGATTTGCTAACCCAGCAGCTGCTTTTCAATGAAGCAAGTGTGTTTGAACACAAGTGGTGCATGATGGTCTGGTAGCTCTAACAAGAGGTTTTGAAGTCTTTAAGCAAGGAACACCTGGCACATATAGCGTCCTCCTCTCCAAGATGTGCATGTGGTGCCTGCCAGCCAAACAGGTTGAGGTTTCCACCACTTCCAGAGGAGAAATGAAATCCCTCTCTCTGCCATGCTAATGAGTCCCGTGTTGTTCTCCAAGCAGTGATCCTAGCAGTGAGCTGGAGATATGTCTGCTTAGCCAGGAGCTCTTTTTGTAATAACAGGCTTTAAAATATGTAAATCTATTTTCAAAGCAAAGAGTAGCCCCAAATATTTGTGTAGCCATCAGAAGGAAGAGTGGGTCTCTGTCCTCATATTTTATGCAAATCTAGCTTTTGCTTTTGTACTTGGGCATGAATAAATATCAATGACTGCCTCAAAATGAGAGAGAAGAAAAAGGTAACTTCATCCCCCATCAAAAGAAAAAAGACTTTATTTCTATTGCATAAATAATGGTAAAATTAAAATCTTTTTATACAGATTATATATTTACAGTGGTGTTTGGTTAGAGGAAATGGCCGATACATATGGCATTCGTTTTTCCTTTATACACGTCTTTATACACTTGGGTATCTTGTGATAACATAGGATTTATTTAAGTGGCATGCCAAGTTAATTTATGTTAATATTTACAGTGTTTTATACAAAGTATTTTTTTAAACCATTATGCTGTTGACAATGTGAGTTGTTGCCTTTAATTAAAATGCCATGAACTTACATTAACTAGCAAAAAAACAGTCAAATTTTAACACTGAATGACAAATGACTTGAAAACGGTGTGGGATGAAACGAGGGCAAAAAAGAGATCCCTATATTAGCGTGAACTTCCTAGAGATGAAACAGGAGGCATTGATTTCTTAGGTTCTACTATGCATTAAATGGCAACAGGCTGGATTCTGGGCTCCATCCAGTTTAAACCAATTAACTCTCACAAGTTACTTCTGATTTGCTCTTGAAAATGAGAGCAGCTTTAGCTCTCGTCTCCTCGAGCCCAATTAAAATTTGAGAGAACAAGAGCTGCTGCAAGAAGCTGAAATAACTTTGGCTTCTCTGACAGAGATGGTAGGAAATGAAGGAGGTAGGATGGTAGGAACTCAGCTGTTCTTGAGCTGGTGCAATATGAAAATGGACACATTTGTTTAGAGATTACTATTACTGGCAATGCTAGGAGCCAGATGCTGTAAATTTGTAAGCAGTATCTTTGGGTCTGGTGGGACTGCTCACAGAAGTGACAAGACACTAACTGCTGGCAAGACGGGAATGGATAGTCACCAGTTTCAAATGGGATGTCAAATGTTGACATCTTGACTGATTAGAGAGAAGACCGACTGATAGGGGAAAATCAAAGTATGCACACCCTAGTAAAACTATCGGTGTTTGAAGCTGTTCATTCATGAACAGCTGCAGAAAACAACTGATTTCTATTGAAAATAGAAATGGCATTTGATAATGCTCTTGTAGATTATAGAGTATTTTTGTCTGTCTTGAAATAAAAACACAAAAGGTATTTCTATAATCAAACTATCAACTATTAATTTCTAGACTCAGAGGATTTTCTTTTTCTCCTTTCTCCCTCTTCTTCTCCCTTCTGAACTGAAATTCTTTCCCGGTGAAGAATGTCAAACCCAGGCAGTTTTTCAGCCTTTTGCCACTGAAGAGATATGAATATACAGTATTCTTCCAATTAAAATGTTGTCAAATTTTCTTTCCCTCTTGTTCTTAGGGAAGCATCTAAGGTTCTTTACAGCTCCTTAAGACATCCTACTTGATTCATAGACAAACAAGATTTGTTTCTTCTGATAATGGACAACAGAGAGAGATGAAAATGTTTTGAGCCTTTTCTTCTGCATTAAAATCCTTAGTTCCTGGGAAAGTGATAGGTCTTAAGTGAGGCCAGGGAAATGTAATTGCACTGTCAGAACACACTACAGTAAAATAATAGATGGAAACCCAGCAAGTTCTGTACATCTTCATCTCTGGAATGTGAGCATGACTCAGAGCCAAGAAAAAAAGATACTTTATCATAATTTTATATTAGGAGAATTAGTTTTTCTTCTTTCAAATAGTCATTTATAAAGCAGAGGCTAAATAATTTATTACACGGGTAGATAAAATAGGGAACTTCATTCTTAGTGATCTTAATGGATTCCTCCTACCGCTTCTCTAAGTCTAAGTCTTCTCTAAGATCTAAGTCTGACTCGGGACCTTTCGCTTTTGTGCGATGACAACTCTTTGCAACACTGTTTGCTCCAGGACTGTGCGTCGTTACACGTGAGGCTAGAGAGGTTTTTTGGGGAAAAAAAAAGCTGTAAATCTCTTTATACAGGACACCTTGCAAAGGAAGGTGTCACCTTAAGCACGGCCAGCACTGGACCTTGGGGGCCACCACAGTCCTTAGCTCTGTCACAGGAGATGTTTTGGTCTTCTGTGGCAGACAGAAACATACAGTTTTTGTGGAAGAACATTCTTAGGCTTTACACTATAAAAGATGTATCAATAGGGACTTTTCTCATTGAACTCTGTCATGTTTCATCCACCTCTAGTAGAATCCTTGGGAATGCTTTGTGCTTTCTTTTTGATTTGACTTCTTGCTATCTAATGTCACATAGGAGAGGACCAAAAGACTCAATTTGCCTGTCCTCAGGTTATGAGAGATCTGCATATATATATATATGTGCATATATATATTATATATACATATATATATATTTATCTTTTAAACAAAGATATTTAAATTCTCCCATTTAAAGCAAATAACTTCCAGCCAATTCACTGTCCATGCTCTCCAACATAGGAGCTCCCCAGTCTGTACCTAATAACTCTGAATGATTAGATGACAACCAGATACTCAGCTCTAGGTCATCTGGGAGCAGTGGGCAGGTTGCCACATCTCCTACCATCCATTCTTCTCACAGGTGACCTTCATTCTGAGAGGTCCATAAGCACCTTCACCAGGATGTTAGGTCCTCTAACAGTTATTAGCTCATTTAGGTACTCATCAAGCATGAAAGAGAATTACTTTTCCCTCATCAACTACATTTTTATACTGTTTCATCTCCCTCAGTATCAGGACTTAACTGTCCCTAACCAAAGCGAGCACTCCCTGCTGTGGAGCCTGCTCATGTTTTTTATACACCTTCACATGTCTGTGAATCTTGGATCTGATCTGCAGTGCCTTTCTTAGTGGACGAGTTAAACTCGGTGAGAGGGCTGGTGAAGTCCTTAGGTTGAGCAGTTCATCCGCACAGCAGCTTGCTCACGTGGGGCTGCTGCTCATCTGCTTTCATCCCACCAGCATGCTCCTCAGCTGCAGCTTTTCTTGCTGCTGCCCTGTGATATGGCTTTGGATCTGGCAGGGAAGCAACCCTTCTTCAGCATGTTTTGCTGTGCCTGGCTGTAATTGGCTTCTCTGCGGTTGCATTTTGGACCACCACATGATTGCAGTTTCTTTGCTCGCTTCTCCAGGAGCAACTGCCTTGCACTTCCTTAAAATTGGGATTTACCTTCAAGGTGAAAGCGCCAAATGGCTCTCCTGAGCTGTACCTCCTCTCAGCAATGCAGACCACGTGCAATAATCCAAATCCTTCCCATCAAGGATCAAATCGATCCCCCGTTCACGTTCTTCTTGCAGCAGTACAAGCCAAAGGAGATGCCTCAATCCAGGAGGTGCACTCATCTGTGTCAAGCAGTGGTGTACACCATGTTGCTTTAACTTGTCCAACCCAAAGCATTCCCTGTGCCTCAACTTCCTTCCTTCCTTCCTTCCTTCCTTCCTTCCTTCCTTCCTTCCTTCCTTCCTTCCTTCCTTCCTTCCTTCCTTCCTTCTCGGCACTCAAAATTCACTAATAACTCAAGAGGTGAAGTCCTGTCCCAAGCTGTTTGAGAGCCGGTTGTCCAGCCTTGGTGTGACTGGTGAGCATGTTTTCGATTGCTGCATGTCTCTACGACACCATGGCACAAGTGTCAGGAACAGTGAGGGTTGCCATAGCAATCTCCTTTTCATACGGAATTACAGTGCTGAAAAGATACTTAAATTCTCACGTAACTGGCAAGAGCAGAAGTTTAGTGCTTTCTCTGACAGCTCTACCTAGTACTGCTGCAGTCTGAATATTTTCTAAACTATGTTAAGGAGCACTTAATTTTTTATGTATGGATTTTTTTTAAATTTATTTATATTTATTTGATTCCTTTACCTTCTCCCTCCCAAGCTTTTGCCATCGGGTTCCAATCAAAAGTTTGCTGCTCTATTTTTACCTAGTGTTTGTACAAGGAACAAAAAGCCCTTTTTCTTCCTCTTGTGTAACAAATAAAATAAAATAATAAAACAAAATAAATGGATGTTACATAAATGGAGCCAGTGAGTCAGGTAGGAAACATGGGTCCAATACTGCTGTGTGGAAAGTTGTTGATAGAGAAGTTACTGGGAGATGAAGGTTTAGAATGGCTTGGCCTGATGACATCCTGCATTGCCACTTGCTACCGGAAGAATTTGACTGATACAGAAAGGAGTATCGTCAAGATATTCCTTCAAGCTCTAGGAAATAAATAAATCCATTGGGTTCTCTCCAGGAAAAAAGAAAAATAATAATAATTTTTAAGAAGCCAACAGAAACCCCAATCCTGTACCCAGTATAATCAGTGGGGAGTTTTCCAATAAACTCTACTGACCCCAGGCTATGGCTTTTACCAATATATTCATTATAGGTTTGGTTTGACGAATGGAGTTTGGAGGTGAAGATTTGTACTGAAAAATGACTGCATTTACAAAGCTTTTTACGTGGCATGCATGTAGAAATTATGGCAGCTTCCAGAAAGCTTAGAGGAATGGAAAAGATTATCTTGTTCGCAAGGTAGTTCTGCCGTAATTGGAGTCTGGCTGGCTTTAGTGAACAGATGAGCCTGATGTACGAGCTTGTGTTTCTGGAGGAAGCAGAGAGCCACCGCACTGCCCCACGGGCTGCAAGCCCTGGCCGGGCGGGAAGGACAGTGCCAACCCCTCTGTCACTCCATGCTGCTCTGCCCATCGGTGCTGCCCAGCTGGTGCTGGTCCCAGTGCACTCCAGCACCGCTCCAAGGGACAGCTGAGGACCTCCCTGGTTGGCCCCACGCTCCAGCCCTGCATGAAACCATCAGGGAGTGGGACAAGTCCCAGAATGGCCCCTATGGCCCTGGCCAGCACTTGCTTTTATACCCAAAGACTCGTTCCCAGCCAGGAAGTGGAACCAAGCCATGGAATCATCCTGGAGATAACTGCAAATATCTTAATAGGCATCACTCAGTGGCAAGTAACATGTAGGGTTCTCATTTTCTTTCTGTTGCCGCCACCTTTTCACATGCCCTGAAACCTGAAAACATGGCTCACATTCCCCTTATAAAGACCTTAAAACTCGTGGTCTGCAATGTCCAATGCAGCAAGTTCTGTGAATATACCTTGGTTCCCTAGTGACGTGAATCATGCACTCAAAGCTTGCTTAAGATTTTCTGCTGCTGGTTTGAAGTCTGTTGCTGCCCTGTAGCAAATAGAAAATTCTCCATCTTCTGGGAGATGTAAAAATCTTTGCAGAATATTTTCTGGTTGAGCTCTATTAGTCACAGTAGAAGAGAAATAAAGAAGTATGTGTTTGTGTGCGAGACCCGGGGAGAACTTCAAACCAGGCAGCAAAATAACTAATCTGCTTTGGAAAAGACAGCTGTCTTCTTCAATGATGAAGAGGGGGTACCAGGAAAACAGTAATGTCGTGGTGATAGGTGAATAAAACAAACACACAAGTAGAGGCTGTGACATGAATTTGAGGGAGTTATGGGAGACAGAACAGTGAGAAGCAGATTTTCAAATCAGGTCACTAAAAAGCATAGGTTAAATGTTACAGATCAAACTTGTAACCAAAGACCTGGAATGGTTCTTCAGGACAGATCCAGGCTTAAGAAGACGGCTGTCGTGTAGGATGAGGGAAGCTTGTGGTTTACGATCCCTTGGGAGCCATCCTGCCCCGTCTCGTGACAAATAAAACAGTCATCTACACTTACAGGAGCAAGATCTCACTGTTCCTTGAAATTTCTGGAGCTAACCCAGCTGGCAACTGGAAGCTACACAGCTCTTAGGTCTGGGCACTTCTGCGGACTTCCACGGGAACAAGCCAGAAAACCTCTCCCAAGGGAGCAGCGAAGATGGATGTCTCCTCCGGGTGACACACAGAAGCACGATTCTTTCACAGGTACATGTAAGGGTTGTGCCAAGTCCAAAAGGAAAATAATGTGCAATATAATCCTGGCACAGGCAGTCCTTGGGCTTTCCATGGGACTTGTTTTGTCTCATCTGCATCGCTCCATCTTCTCCTTGCTGCTCATGAAAATCTCTTCCAGGAAAAATGACTATAACGCAGGATCTGAGAGTCTGACACACAGCAGGTGGTAATTTGCTCCAGTTTGATTCCTTCTCTTGCTGCAGGCTGCTTTGCAGCTCACTCCCTTTTGAGCCTATCCATGGGACGGGTAAAGATGCAGTTGTGGTGGGACGGCTCCTGGGAGGGAACTGAGTAGCTGAGCAGTCAAGACCACGAAGGCAAAAGCATAACTTCTCCTACGAGAAGGTGTCTGACATGGAGGCTTCATTGCAGGTTAAAACCAGGGCATGTAAAATAAAAGACATAGAAATCAGATGGACAAAGAGAAGGGAAGAGCTCAGAAAGAGCTTTCCTTGTGGCTTTTGGTCTTAGATAGGGTAATTCAAGACCAGCATAAACGAAGGGCAAAACTCCTGGAAAGCAAATGTTGTTGAATATGCTGATGGGACTGAATACAGAGAGTTTTAATCGACGCTGGTGGTTGCAGAGTTGGTTGGAAGACTGTGCACAAATCTTGGAAATGCCCATGTGTGAAAGCAGGTGGTGTTTTTTAAGCCCTGATTCAAGGTGAAAAAAAAAATGGCAAGCAGACTCACGCTACACCACAGTCTTGTGTGTCAAAGGCGGCGCTGATAGATACAGATCAAAAATAGAAAATTTGTATGACACTGGCAACTTCTCCTCTTTTTTTTTCTTTTTTTTTTTTTTAATTTGAAAATACTGTACAAGAATGCTCTAGCTCCCCTCTAATGCCATAAACTCAAAGGCATGGTCATAAGGGAAAAACAACAAAGTGAAGCTGAAGACCATGAGATAAAACAAACAGGACTTGCTTGTGGCAATGCTACGGTCAAGGTGGGCCCAGTGGAGAGCTACGTGAAATAGTCCTTTGGCCCCTAGGTTAAAAGACAGCCACGCTGAAGTAAGTCATGAGGCTGTGCCTCCTTAAAACTGCAAAACAGATGGCTGGATGAAAGTGTCTTCCAAGTTACCATTGCTGTTTTGAAGCAGTAATTCGGGACTCCTGTATATTTTTTTATTGCATTAGGAAACAAAACCTTTAAAGCATTAAGACAGCCCTTTAATGTCCCTGCCAAAAGGATGTAGTTGATTCACAAGACACATTACGCTGCTGGCCTCAGGCTCCTGCCGAATGTTGCTTTGTCTGCCTGCCTCTGCCTCTTCCCCCTGCGAGAGTCGGATCAGGAAAAGCTCACCCGGTGGCATGCGCATGCATGGTCAGTTTGGTTCACAGTGTCACGGTGAGAGGCTATTCCATGCCGCTCCGGAGGATCTGGTTGGCCGCGATCAACATCACGCTTATAATAAAGGCCATGGCAAATGCGCAGATGAGGCTCTTCCGTACACATGTCTGCCTGTTCTGCTTCTGTGCATGCACTACAGTAGAGAAAAGGAAGAGAAAAAGGCAAAGATGAGCTGCCCAGTCCAAGGAACAGTTTTGCTTTCCACCAACTCCCTTTGTAGCATCTGAGTTCAGATGTCCTTCCTTCTATCTGGATTATAACCTTCTACTTAACCTTATACCCATCCCTCAACAATGCCTCCCACGATGACAAAGTCTTACCTTTCCTTGGATACTCTTCCTGGTGAGTACTACACGGGCATTTCAAAAGTAATCTGTCTTTTTATTACTGCCAAACTGATTCTATTAGTTTCTATTATCTTCTCACTGCTGGAAATACTTTCTCTTTCACCCAACTTTTAAACTACTCAAATGCATGCAGATATATGAGAGTTTCAGTTAATTTTTTTTCATTCTTTTGAGAGTACTTTATGAAGTTTTCTCTGTAGTTATTTAATCAGACATATTGGACTTATGCAAATCCCCTTAGACTTGTCTAGGCAGTTACAGGTCAGCTGGGAATGAGCAGAGATTGAAGATGTGCTCTGCAACAACACTTTAAAAAACGCTGCGATGGTTCCCACGAGTGTGCACAGTGTGTTGATTATTTTTCTGAACTGTCCTTACGTTTCCCGGGCTGAGGCAAAATCAGATTCATTAAGAACCTTTTTCAGATGAACACTTGCAGAATAACGGGCAAATCTACAGAAAGAGGTGAGGGATTATGAATACTAAAAATACAGGCAAATTGAGACTTTTAGAGTTTGACAGTATTTTATTTATTTGCTTATAAAGCTTAGCATGATGTGACCTACTGAAACCAGATCATGTCTTTGTCTCAGTCTCTATAAATATTAGACTAATAGGTGTTATTGGAGGTACTGTGAAGACTAATCTGTTAAGAAGGTCCTTTGAGAGAAAACCATCTCAGTTCAGAAGATCCAGGACGGATGGTCCTGCCCATACAGCAGTCATGGGCGTCTCATTTTGGAAGAAGAAAGCAGGTGCCTACCTGCTCTTCTCACGGAGAACATTAACAGTGGCATGTCTCCTTTCTCATCGTACTGGTGATGATGGGAGACGTTCAGATAGTTGAGAACAGACTCAGAAGGTGAATAAAAGTCAACTCAGGAAAAGGCTCCCTGAGTGCCCAAGCCTGGAAAAGTCCAGGGCAATGTTTTAAGAGTACATGGAAAAAACCCTCTTATTCTGATGCAGGCTTGAAACTTATTGCACAGGGAGGGGGTAGCACTGGATGCTGCGTCTGGGCCAGAGGCTCATTAACCCCACATCAGGCAGCTCTTTGATGGAGGCCTCCTGGGGCAAGGAAACACTGTGCAACCAATACACCGAGGGGACTCGCTATGTGCTGCCCGGATAATGAAATCCCCCTTACGGCAGCTTGCTTTCTGCTTGCGCTGCCTACCCCCTGATTCCTTCATTTGCTTTTCTAATGAACCCAGAATCAATATTGTGGTTCTCTGGTTTTTGCACATGATGCCCCAGTACTTCAGAAAAGCTTGTTAAATACACGTCATTGCTTATTGCTATTTCTTTCCTTAGGAAACCTTCCCAGCCAGTGGACAAAATGGTTCTGCATTGCAGTGCCATTCAAAAAAAAAAAAAAGAAAGAAAAGAAAAAAAACCTTTCAAAACTGGCCTCCGATTCTTCCTTTTCTAGGGTGAAAGATTGCTGCTGCCCTGGGAGGGGAGAGCGGTTCAGATGGAGCTGCATGTGGAAGGGCATTGGAGGGTCAAGGACTGGTTTAGCTAACTGTAGATAGAAAGGGCTAAGGCAGAAGGGAGCTCTGCTGTAGAGGTGTGGTGCTGCTGCCTAAAATGAAGCAAGCAAGCCTTGTCAGATGCATGTGTCCTCACTATGAACTGATGGGTCTTTGCCCTTGATTCTCTCATTTCTCCAAATGCCTCCAGCATGGCAGCTGTGCTTTCTCCTGCTGCTTTCCACAGCCGGCATTGCCTTCAGGGGTGGTCACTTGTTCTCCTTCACATTTCACTGCCTGCAGAAGTTGCAGTTACACGTGGGATGTGATGGTGGTTTGGACATGAGCTGGTTCCCCAAACACCACCAGAGTCAGAAGTTCCTCTGGAGATGTCCCAGCCTGCCGTTAGCAGGGGAGAGCAACTCTCCAGAGGACCAAGATAAAAGAAATCTCAGGAAGCAAAGGCATGTTGATGCCTAGTATGTGGGGCACAAGGTGCCTGAATCCCACCCTGTGGCTGCAGGACTGGTTGCGATGCAGACAGTGGGTTGGAGATTCCAAGGTTGAGAGTTGAGAACCTTCTACAGCAAAATGCTTGCTAACATGAACTGCTACTTATGTATTTACAGTGACTTTTGTCATAACCCTGCTGAAAGGGAGTGACATTTGCTTTCTCTGGCTGACTAGAGATTTATTTTTGTCTTAAGAGGTCAATTTTTCATTCCCACTTGCCCTTAGCTGGGGAGAAAATGCTCCACACACTTGTTTGGAGTAGGGATGCAGGGAAGCTGTGGCAGCTCTTGAATATGCCATTAATATGAAAATGAGGGCTGAGGATGAAGTACCCGTGGCAGGCAGCACAGGTCACCGCAACCATACGGCATCTTTGTTTGCCATGAGCTTAACACTGTGAGCATTTTGAAAAAGGGAACTGAATGAATGACTCTTGTGCAACAGATTTTTGTTTGTACAATGTCAATGCAAACAGTTGTCCCTTTCTTGTGGTTTTTTTTTTTTTCCACAAATACATACACTGTTCTTCTCTCCCGGCTTCAATCTCTGCCCTAAGCATTAACAAAAAATAGTGAGATAGGCTGAAGATAAACTATGAATTTTGCATTTGGTTTAAAGTATGTATGTGTGTGTGTGTGAGAGAGAGAATTAACATAGCGTGTTGACAAAGGAAGACGATTATAAAGCTCAGACCTGAAGGCCTTATCATGACAAGAAGCCAAGATGTCAGAACTGTGAGAGTGAACAAATGTAACAAATATATATGTATTTGTACCAGTGACAGTATTACCTGTACAGTACTGACTAGTGTCTGGATGTTTATTACCAGTACAGTCAAACTGGTGCTTCAGTTTTTGTGGATAATTATACTGGCATAAAACTAGCTTATAAAATTGCCTTACCAGAGAAAAAAAGAATCTCTCCTTGACTTTTGCAGGAGCAAATTAGCATGATGCAAGTGCCTTTTAATAGGAGACAAACACCATCCACTGTCAGTGAAGCAACACCTTTCCTGGAGAGTGGTACATTTATCCAGATGCCATCTCCAGGCTCTCCGCAGACCTGACTTTTCAGCTAGCTACAGATGTTCTGATGCTGACATTTCTCAGGTTAAGAGCCCAGCAGAGCTGGGCTGAGCCAGGTAACACACATGGGACAGTATGGGGGGGGCTTCATACTGGAGGGAGGAAAATATCCAGTGGTGACAATGAGTGAAGTTCATCCTTTACAGTCATGTAGGTACCTGCCATCTTCCTTCCCTTGAGAGCCATTCCAAAACCTCAGTCAAAACCACTGGGGCTGATCGTGGTTTCATTCCTACCCACAACTGAAGCCATGAAAGGGGTGGACCAAATACATTACATGAGAAAGCAAAATGCTAAGCTAGTCCTTTTAGGCTATGCTTGCAGTTGAAATATAAGTTCAGCTGATCTCATCCCGGTGTAGTGCTTAAAAAAAAAAGGAGGAATTGTACCCAAAAAGCATGTCCTTCACTCTAGTAGGTTAAGGTGTGATTAAAGAGTGACCAGTTTAAGTGGAGATGCTTCTACAGCCATCTAAAGCTGACCTGCTGTCAAACATTCCTGACAGCTCTCCTTACTGCCATCAAGCCACTTCATGCCCCACAGTCACTGCACCGGTGCCCTGCAGGGAGTTTGGCGTATTGGGAAACAGGAATGTGGAGGGCGGCTGCCTCTTCTCTGGCCCAAGCAGGTCACTCAGACAACAGCTGAGGTGACATTACCGGCTCTCAGCCCACTTTCCTGGGAGAAAGACTCGAGTCAGAAAGGCCACAGACCAGAGCCATCCCCTTCTTCTGGGGCATGAAGCAAAACTTTGCGTCTTAGTTGACAGTGTTTGGTTGATCTTTATTCTCTGAGGGATTTGTGTGTCTGCCTGTATTTCTAACAACAGCTAAAACAGGGTCTGTTATGCTTCTAAGGTTCTGCCTAGCACCAGCAATGCCAACATCCCACGAGAAAAGCTGTTCTTGCTGTACTTTTGGAAGGTAGGGCTTCCAGAATGTGTTGCTGAGCATTTCTTTTATTGGACCCATCTTCTGTTCCCAGGACAGTTCACTAAGCTGAAATAAGTCCTGTCTGCATGTGTCTTGCAGCAGTGACAGCTGTGGGCTGGCACATGTCTCCGCTGAATCAGCAGGTCACTGGGGACCAGCAACTCCATTCGCGTAAGCAAGCAGCCCTTCCTGCCTCTCTTCAGGAAGAAATAAATGTTGCTTGGCTTGATTTGAAAAGTGTCATTGCTTGCCTCCCTCCTGCAGGCTTTTTAAAATTCAGATATGCTCTTCCACATCTTTTCTGCAGTGTTTAGCGGAGAAGGAGCATGCTGGATACCTCTACTGAATCCTGCTAATTAGCCAGGCAAAGAATTGCACTAGTAGGTTTGTCCTTTGCGTTGCTTTAGAGATGCATGAGCATCTCTACACCGTGGTGTAGGGGGCACAAGGGGGTACGGTGCAGATGCACCAGTCCTGCTTGTTGCTGTTGGTGTAACGTGGAGCTGTGCTAGCACCAGGCTTGTGTCTCTGGCTTGGCCCAGCCCTGAGCTGTTATGGATGTACTGCTGATGGCCTAGGAGCTAATAAACTTGCCCTTTGCATGAATCCTGCCAAGGAGAATGGGGCCAGGAGCACTTCAAAGGACCTACTAGGACCCATACCTCTGCCTGAGGACAGGATTGACTTTACTTCCAATCCCTTGGAAGAAGGCTGAAGGCCAGTTCCTGAGCTCTTTAAGTGTGTAATTGCTACTTACTCTAAATCCTTTGCATCCTTGTTGCTGACCAGACTCAGGTTTCCACAAAGGAAGCAGCAAGAGAATCATTGTAAAGAAACTTAGGGACTTTCTCACCTTCAAACTCTGTTTGGCAGTTGCCAGAGTTTTCATTTAAACTTTCCTCTTCATTGATAATGATGTTTTCGATGTCTTTCATCGTTAAGTGGTCTCGAAATGCATGGTAGAGGATGTGTTTCAGCTCCTCCAGTGTTATCCTCTGCATGTCAAACTGTGGGAAGAGACGGAGTTAGGCTTGGCTGGTAGGTACAAGCATGGTACTTAGAGAGGCATGCCAGCGCATCACACCTTCCTACTTGTGTTTGCTTTCAGCCTCCTTTCAACACCTCAGCCTTGCAAAATTTGCTCTGCTAGGTTTATTTAGCACCAACAGTAAAGAACATTACAAATGGACATTGCCAGGGCTCTTGCCATACTACTTTTTGTCAGTAGAGCAGTAGAGAGAATCATAGCCTTGAGCAGAAGTGGCTTTCCAGGTTGGAGATGCAGCAATTCACCATTAACCCCAGCACAACTAACTCCCCAAGATATTCCCCCAGCATCTCCTACTCCTTGCCATGAGCCATAATCTTCTTCCTGCCCCTTCTTCCTTCTGACCCCAGTTGCAGCTGTGTAGAGAGCACAAGTAGAGGACATTTCCCTCTCTAGCTGTTTCTGTCACAGATCCCATTGCCAAGTTTTGATCCTACATATACCAGATCCCTGCCTTAAAACCAGCAGAATGCTGCAGAATATGTAGAAGTGAACTTTCTTTTTGCAGCAGAACAACAACACATATGCATAAGCTTCATGGTATTAATGTCTACTACTCAAGAGATACTCGAGAGGGAGCATCAATTTCAGCTGACTCACAGAGCCAAGGGAGGAGGCCAGTGTTTCTGAGCTACTAGGCAGTCACCAAAGGACAGAAGTGCTCCAAGTCACTCTACAGTATCTCCCTGTTTTGCTGACTAAAGGCCATCTGACTAGAGGCAGGTGGCCATCATATATAGCACCTTAAACAACAGTCTTTATGGCCCAAAACACAGGCTTGCCATAGACAGCGAGCCCCAGGACTTTTACATCCTTCTCTAGCCCAACCTGCAAGAAACCTCAGAAAGGCCAAACAACATCTCTGGATTAACACCATGGTGGAAGAAAAGAGATGTGAGCTTGCACCCATGACTACAGTTAAAGCATGGTGATAGTGTGCAATCAGACGGCATACGCAGCATTTCGGAAATGGAAAAGCAAGGAATCCCCCCTCCTTTCCCCAGCCTGATAACAGCAGGAGCAACCTTATCAGGGCCTCGCTGCTCCGTGCGTTATCTAAGGTCCTTTTCCCTGACCACTGCTCCACACCTCACTGCACAGATGAAAACCCATTAATCCTCAAAGTGATTAACGGAGGAAAACAAGTGCACTTTGATTAAACCCAGACCCCTGAAATACGTTATGTCTGTGAGTGTGTTTCCTGACAGGCTTGCACACATGCATATATATTTGTTCATCTACACTCAGGGACATTTACCTCTACATTTCTAATTATTATTTTATTTTCTTGCAATGATTAAAAGCCTGGTATAGAAAATCTGTGGAAAAAAAAATAGCAGACAGCACTGGCAAGAGGTAAAGTTCTCATCTTTTTCCCAGATGAATTCTCTAAAAACTCTGTCTATTGCGTTTGGTAGTTCTACTCCTGTCCTTGTTCCTCAGGGATAGCAGTGTTCATACTGCCCAGCTAAAAATAGTGAGCGCACTATCGTCACCAGTGGTCCCTCGTCTCACAATTCAAAGCTGGCATTGCAAATCCCCCTGGTATTTAGTCACAAATTTCCAGCCTGCTTTTTTGTGCATGAAGAAACCTGTCCTCCCATATTCCGCTTTAAAAGAACAAGGAAAACTGAGCAACTCTGAACCTCACAACTAGCATGATTATGAAAAGCATTTCTCTGGCAATTAGAGGTGTGGAAACGAGGGCTATCATGTGCAATTGTCTTGCAGGGGAGTCAGCAGGTATCATTTGTGGAGGTTTGCAAGAACATCTAGCAGCTGCCTCCTGCCACCCCTGCAAGGCAGCTGACCCTCAGGGCTATAGGGAATCACAGTCAAGTTTACTTATCTAGACATGCTGAACATGCACCAGCACCAAGGAGGAGAGCATGACCCGTCTTCAGTAGAACTGGTCCTTGAGGGTTAAATGTCTAGGGAGTGAGTCCTCTGGGTCATGGATCTATCCTGGGATATAAGCAGTGTTTTCTCACCTGCAGCCCAGCTCAGCTCCTGCCTTCCCCAGTGGTCTTTGTCCATGGGGAGTGCAAAAACAAACGGGAGCCTTGGCATGTTCCTGAATGCATCCGTATGCCAAACCTCATAATTCCATATTAATAGTGATTTCATATCAACCTGAGCAGCCTGTCTTTGTGTGGCTTACTCCATCTCATCAAGATGTGAAGTGCAACTGGTGTCAGAGGGATTTTTCCTTGTTCTTGGTTCTAAGGTAGTTATCTGACATCAATAAAAACTGGTTTTGCTGTAGTTTTGTTTGCTTGTTTTTTCTTTTTCTCTCTTTCAGAAAAAGGCCTTTCTGTAAGTCATCCAAGACCTCTGTTTGCCCACTACTGGAAGAATGTTCACCTCTGTGACTGAGTGCTTCTATGATCATGAGGTATTTCTGTGATCTACTCTTCATCGTGTACTTTACTTTCAGGTTTCCACATGTCCTTTTCTCAGGATATCTGCAAGGACAAGTGAGCCTCCTTTGGATTTACTGGAAGTGCTCGCAGGCTTCATGTGGGCAAGTGACTTAGACAAGAGGGACTCCCTGAACTGAAGTCCTGGAAACTGGAATGACCTGTGGGTTTTTGGATCTTCTTGTACCAGTTAATCTGTCTAGTGGGGAACATTTGCTGCCTTGCCAAAATGTATCTGTTGCTGAGTCTTCAGTTCTTGCTTTTAGGTCTTATGATAATATTTTTTTTCTTCCTTTATGATTTTCTCTTTTAGGAAGAGATCTGAGGTAGAAAATTACCTCAGATAGGGTTCAGAAACACTCTTACTGGCTTGTGTCCGAAGCATTCAACTTGTGCCTATGTTGGCAAGCATATAGTCTTTGAATCTACTTAATTTCTGGCTTGCTCTATGTTCCCAGTACTTGCATGCAGTATCTGAATGGAGACATTTCTTCCATTAGATATATACGTCTTCTGGATCCAAAATCATAATGCAGAACTTTGTCCAGACTGGGCATGATGCAACCTGATGCAGAGGCATAGCTTTGCATCGGGTTTAGGCTCCCGTGTAATTTTTTCTGCCATTGTTGCTCTCAAATCTGGTAGTTTTTCTGATTCACTTTTCAATTACTCTGGCTTTTTATTGTTGTAATGATGGTAACAAGGGAGCAACTCTTAACTTTTATTGGTTCCACTGAGAGGAAAACTGGCTGTTGCAAGCTGAAAACTTTCTATAGGATTTATAATTAGAAGAAATCAATGATGCCACTTCTGAACTACTGCTCCTGGAATATATGGTAATCAATGACAGAGAAACAAACTGTGACTAATGCTGATGCTCAAATGGTCCAATTGATACAGTGAGTAACCTGAACAAAAATCTATTGCTTGAACAGGTGCTTAGCTTCCTGTAGAGAGCACAAGGACTCATCCCCTGCAGGTTCTGGTGGACCTCAGTAACTGTCATCAGCTAAGACATCTTTCGGAGATAGAGAATGTTGCCCTGGGAGACATTTACAAGGGAAACTGGACCTGATCCAGTTCAGTCAATAGCTTCCTGACTCCTCCTTGCTTTAAATTTCCTGCTGGGAATGAAAGCACAGTCCCTACTAGTACACTCAATCTCCATACCCCTGATTTGTTGTTGGTTGATAGTTGATAGCTACTACTCTTGGTTGATCTTGCAATGCCAGAACTTCCACATCAGGGTTTCAGAGTTCGTGGTGTGCCCCTTTTTCCTTGCACAGTCACCAAAATGGGCGTCAGTTCAATGTCCACAGCTCCATGACAAAATCTATCCAAGCTGCATGAATAAAAGTGCTCTTTTCAACAAGGGTCAGGACTGACTCCTCTAGCAGTCATAGTTTTAACTGGAAGAACATTTGGGTGTCCTATTGGACACAGTTATCCCAAAGACCCTAGAAAGGTCTTTTTCTGCCGTATGCCGCCCATGAGTGCTCCAAGTGCCCAGCGACTTGATAAGCATGCGCTGGGATAGGAGACTTTGAGACAGCAGCAGGAGAGCAAGTTCTTGGCTCTTGAGAACCAGTCTTGCAGTGCCATAAGCTTCATGTTTCATAAACTGCTTGTTTGGGGCAAGACATGCTAATTCTAAACAATGAGTATAAACTTTTGATTTCAGATTTAGTGCAATTCAAGCCATAGGATTCTTGAACACTGCAAGAGTTTATAGTGTGCTACATCCAATAAGCTCTTACTGTTGTTTTCCAGCACGCCAGACTTGAATATTTGAGCTGCCTTAACCACATATAGTTTTTTACCGGATTTTCACAGCCTGTGTTCGCAGTTAGATAAATGGCACTGAGGTGGTCCTGTGCATACGGATGTGAATTCACAGTCACACCTTGCTCAGCTTTCCTCAGCCGCATGTCCACAGGTCACCCCAGGCAGACAGGTCCTGCCACCCTCCCAGCCAACTGCAAAGCTCCAGGACACAGCCCTCAAAATGCTCCATCTCTGCACAGCAGCTGGCTGGGCTTTGTGCTGTTAATCACAGCTGTTCCTGGGTCGCTCTGAAGGCGCACACGACTTCTGCGAGTGCTCCCAGCACATTGCGTAGCTGTTCCTTTTGTCATCTGGGCTTTGAGCTCATAAACTACTGATCTGGGACCGTTGTATAGGGCTGAAATTTACTGTTGGCTGCAGTTGAATGTGCAGAGCCCTGGTCTTCTCCATGCAGAATCTGATGTTTTCCCAGACCTGCCTAGGGGCCAGATGAATGACTGTTTTGTACTGACTGTACTTGCTAGATAAGCTCAACCATGGATATTTTGCAACGAGGGTGAAACTGTCTGCTGGAAAAGCCAGCAATGTCTGGAGCGGCAGTGAGAGCACGCACAGAAGTGAGCCAGCTCCTGCAGGCGAGGCTGTGTTTGCAGAGGGGATTTGTACCACGAAGGCTGAAGGACTCCCTGGTGATGACTACGAGACAGCCAGTACCATTTCAATCCCAGACACGGAGACTGGCCCGCACAGTAGAAGATGCAGGATGAAAAGACAGCATATGCATATGTAAATATGTATAAATATTGATGTATATATCCATATATATGTATGTGTGTGTGTGTCAAGTCTGTATAAACAGAATTATAGACATATTAAAAATTCTATAGGTGTCCAGACATACACCCTCCTCCAAATCCAGAGGTTTTCTATTACACAGTTTTCTATCAAAGAGTCTCTACTGTTTGCTGCTAAAGGGTGAACATTTGACAGTCTGAGACCTGGAGTGACTGACTCGTGCGCTGGCCTGGGAGACACAAAGACAAAGAGACACAGCCATTCAGGAGCCTGCAACGTGTGACCAATTTTAAAGCAGCAAGGCTGTTTCCCTACGTCCTCCCCATTCCTGAATCAATAACACTTTTAAAGTAGAACTAACCTCCTCTGTCCACCCCCTTGCTGACTCACATATGCCCTGAAGGAGCAGGTGGAAGTCCTGCAGCTAATTCAGGGATAAAAATGCAGGTGATATATTTTGCTTTTCTTCATAGACACGTACTTGCTGAAGGTGGTTACCTCTGTGCTGCTGAGAACCGAAGATGGAGGGTTCTTTCTTTTCTTTCCCCCTTCAATACTTTCTTTCCTCCTTCCAACCTTTGTTACCCACCACTGTGTGCTGCATGCTTGGGCCAAGGCTAAGCAGCACTCAGGTCCTCCAGGGTTGCTCTGCAAGCTATGGCAGGGCCTGGAGCTGTTCCCAGGTGTGCACAACTGCTTCCTCCTCCTGCAGAAGATGCCCAGCCACGCATAAAGGTTTCTCATTGCTTTATGGAGAGCAGCTTCATGCCAGCTCATGGGAGAAGAGTGGAGCAGCCAGGAGAGGAGACTTGGCATGTGTGTACCACAAGGAAGAGCATGTACTTCTCTTCAATAATTCACCCCCTCCACCTCCCAATTTACTGATGTGCCTCTGTTGCTAGAGAAGACTCCTACCAGAAGTGTCTCTGTCTTTGCCTACTGAGGACTTTAATTCTGACAGGAGTTGAGCCACCATGCTAGTGCTGGGACAACATATTGCCTGGAGTTGGGGAAGGAGGTATGAAGAGGTCTTTAATCTCAGCAGTTCTTTTATTACCAACATTGCCTGGATTTTGCAACTTGACTATGTAAATCTTGAGCAACAGGCAGGTACAGTCTTTTCCATCAGCATTCCAAATCCAAAGGAGCAGGTCAAGCATCTGCTGCCTGCAGTCTCCCTTGGCTGCTTTACCCTCGCTGCTCACCCCAGATGCAGCAGTGTGTGTTTCCAGAGTGGAACACCAGAGAGTGTTTCCATCCAGCTTTTCTATCACACATGAAAAGCATGAGACTGCACTTGTCCTTGTCTGGCATGTGGGACTTCTACCTGCCCAGAGCTTGCATTCATCACTCCCTAACTGCGAGACCAATGTCCAGATGCCAAGAAGCCAGTGCTCCTAAAGAAGTAAATATGTGTCAGAGGAAAGGTGTGTAGCAGAGCTGTAAGGACACCGGACACAACACCGAAGGAGAGTCCAGCACAACTTGGCACCTCAGTGCAAGTTTGATTAATGTTGGAGAAGGAACCAGGTCCAAGCCCTGACAAGAGCTGCAAGCAGGGCCAGGATCCTGCTGTGTAGGGTAAGCTAAGCAAGGCCCTGCTAGCCTGCCTCTTGGACTAAGACTAAACTGGGAACCCAGCGGGCAAGGTGATGCTGTGGGCACCTGTTCACCCGCCTGAGTTGGCTAAGCAGTGGTGGGATGTGTCCCATGCCATGCTGCCTTGCAATCATCCCCACACAAGTTGTTCACAACAAGTTCTCCAGCCCAACTGTGGTTTGGAGGTCATTAACATCTCAGTTATCACTTGCTTATGCATCCCACACAAACAGGCAGCATCCCTGATGCTGAGCCAGAGCACCCTGGCTGCTGGGGAGCTGCGAAAGGGTAACGAGCTCATTTCCATAGAAACGGGCTTATTGTGCGCCGGCTCCTCTCACGGGAGATTGCTCCATTCTTTCCAGCAGCTTTGCCGGCAGGAAATTGTACTTACATTGATAAATTAAAATCATATTTAAGTGTGTATTGACAGAATCCCTCTTAACCCTCAGCACCTGGCCCATCTTCATGTTATAAAATAACATGGTGTTCAAAATCTACAACGGTCCATGGATGCTGCCTCCCTACGTATCCCTCTAGCCAACTGCACTCTCCCTATGTATCCCTCTAGTCCCCATCACTTGGGGCAGATGACTATCTAGTAACACATTCTTGATGTCCCCATGTCCCCTTCTACAGCTCTGCTATCAAAGCGGTTGGAATTTCCTATATATGGGTCAAACATTTACTTCCTTGCCATTCCCTGTTGAATAAAAGAGAAAGAGGGGGTTAAAATCTCTATCTTCTGTTCAGATGAGCCACGAACATGCCCTTTCTGGAGCTGAGAGATCTCTAGGGTAGTTGTCTCAATACTTTAGAGGCATCACTTTAATGCCCAAAGGTGTCTAGTGCCAAGTTTGATGGCCTTGGGGACGGCAAGCTTTGGTGCATGAGACTGGCTCCAGTGAATGCAGGAGACCTGCTGGGCAACTTGGCATAGAAAAACAGTGGTTGTGGACTCAGGTAACCAGGTCTCTCTTGGAAAAGGTAACCAAAAAGCGTGGTAGTCAAGATGCTTCATACACTGTTTCTTAAATATCAGTGCCACTATATAGTTAATTCTCATTTCCTTAGTACCTCCTTGCGCTTATTGATACATGTTGTTTATTCAGAGATAAGCTCTTTAGCACTTGTTTTCTTGGCAAAATTGGCTATTTGCTGCTTTTCCCACGGACCGTCCTGCCGCCTGCTCATCCCCTTGCCTGACTGAAACAGTTACCCATGGTTAGGACACACACTCCCTGCCATGAACCAGGGGCACGTGGGGCTTTAGAACTACCCAGCAAATTGGTCTATTTGACAAGGTAATAGGACTCATTGTGCCTCAAGATTATGGTTGCCTCTACTCATGTGCAAGTGCCTGATAAGGCATGTCTATAAACTCAGGTCTGATGGAGGGTCATGGTATCAACATACATCCTGCGTGCTCAATGCTGATCACCTGGAGAAATGTATTACATTTGATTGCCGTGTCCCTGCCTGCATCCCATGCAGGCTTACAGCATCTCTTAAACTTTATGTCTGCAAAACACAGGATTTCTGCACCAATGGGTGCACCCAGAATTCTTCTAAAATAAGCCAGTGAAGACCTCATAGTTCGTGTCTCAAGTTGGAAGATACTGCAGGCACTTCAGGCTGCAAAGAAATATGCTTGCATTGTCCTTCCTGCATGAGAATGAACATAGATCCTTATGTTAGATCTAATCAGCTCATTAGGCTGATGCTGTCCTCCACTAGAAGGCACTTTAAATCTCTGAGATGGTATTTTAAGCAGGAGACTGGGTCAGCAACTTTGCCTCCTCACTGAACTCTGTGCTTCACAGCTGGGACATAATTGTTATTAAACTGGGCTAAGAGAAATAGGCCTCCTGGTAGCTTAAATCTGAGAAACACCTCCACAGACAACACAGTAGGAATATTAATACTGGTCCCATTCAATTAACTTTAAACAGTTTCAATGAAACAAGGAGAATTTTTTTTTTTTAATTAGCAAATGCTCTCATGATGGAGTGTACACTAACAGGTTTTAACGATTTCACTTTCCTAGCTTTAAAGCTCCCAAGTCTTGACTACAGGCTCCAGGTCTGATCCCAATCAAAGTGAATATATAAATAGATCTACAACATCTTGACCTTAGATTCAAGTCTTGTGGGAGCTTCTCAGAGGAGTGAACTAGTGAGTTTTAATTAGGGCTAAAGCTAGGAATTCCCAATTGGAAGTGAGCATCTTCAGATTCTGCAGACTACCCTGAAGATAATAAGTTTCCAGTGGATTCAGCTCTTCAGTGTAAAACCATTGTCTGGCATAGCCAGTCTTACATGAGACTTGTTCCAGACCTGTACAGTCCATATGTCAGGTTGTAGGCACTGGATTTCAAGGCAATTGTGCTTTCCTTCTCCATTTAATCAATAATAATAGGAGACAACATGGTTTCCTGGCAGGTCAATACGTAGGCTGTGCCAAAGAGCTGTTTTTTGGGTTTTTTTTTGAAAAATCAAAACCCAAACCCTTTTTATTCTTTCCTCTACAAGGTGCACTTAGGGGAAGGGCAGAGAGGTTGACACTCCCAGAGGGACCTGCTGATGGACCCTGTGGTGTGAGTGGTTCCTGTGCTGCCCTGTGTGCCTTCAGGTTGAGTAGGGCACATCACATTTACATCCTGACCCAGGCACTAAGAGCAAGGATGCAAGGTGTCCTTGACCTGCATTAGCTGCTTGAGAGCAGCTTGTAACATTAGAGATGCCAGTTAAGCAGCTCCAACAGCAAGGAACGTGGACCACTATTTTTTGACAGTAGCAGTAAAACTGACACCCAGCAAGCTCCGTAGGATTATAGACTGAGGAAGAAGCAATGTATAGCAAAAAAAAATGTCCTTTCTATTTCAGAAAATACAGATTGAATTAGACCCACTGTTACTCTCCCCACTTTCATGTACAACTGCTGGCAGCATCACTGCCTGGAGTGGCAATCTTTAGACTTTTTCTGAATTGGAGGAGGCAGATGAAACCTGAGCAAAGTAAATGAGCCAGCTGTGGAGCCTTTCTCCAAATGGCTTCTGAAAGACTTTAGCCAAAGGAAACCAATTTTTTTACTTAGCAGTTATGAATGTCACGATGGTGCCAGGCGAAGTGGATTAGAAGGTGAGACATTGCTGAAATGCAGGAAGAACACTAATAATTAATAAAAGCTTTACCACTGAGGCTGAGAACTACAACAAGGCATACTTGACCCTGTTGATGCTGGGTAAAAAATCTTAAACCAGAGCATGGCAGTAAACAGGCCTTGAAAATATCACTGGCTGCACTGGGGCAAAGCCTGGGAGATGCTCTCTGTGCTATGGCAGGTTGGTGAATAAATGATACAGCAAAAGTGAGGTTTGCTGCTGAGGTGAAGGTCACCAAAACCAAAGAGGAGCCAACTGAAAAAGGTGTTATGAAAGACAACAGCAGCTCTGACAGGGTGTGCAGCCACATGCCTGGTTACAGGCTGTTTGACTAGCAAGTAGACAAGGTGGGGAGAGGAAAAATGTTCTTCCACTCTGGTTCATGGAGGTTAGGTGATCTTTTGAACCAAATGTGAATCAAGAGCAGGGCATAGTCTGGTATTAGCTCAGCTGGCACAAACACCATAGTTTCCACATTCCCTTATCTGTTCCTTTCATTAGGGCATTGGTGAGGGGATATCAGAAAGGCTTCCAAAAGATGCATGGAAGAGAGTGGGGTCAAGGGTCTCAAACAAGATGGGCTTTAGCATGTGGTTTGGCGCTCAAAGCTGCTCCCTCGTCTGGAGGGAATTGTGCAACAAAATCAAAAGGGTTTCTCTGAGAACAGCAAAGCCAATGTGAGCCTGGCCAGAAAGTGAGGGGATATAATCATCAGTCAACCCTCCAATTCCTCTGACAACTGGGAAAACCTATCACATTTTTGAACAGCGACACAGAAATAAGCAGCCCAGCACTGTGGCAGTGTGTGTGTGTGTGTGTGTGTGTGTGTATGTGCACACATCTCAGCCCATCACAGGATGCATGCAACACAACTTCACCACTTATACCAACTCAGGGCAGCCAAAATTTTAGTTTTAGTCAAAAGCTGACCTTTGCAAAAATAAACTTATGTACCTGGCTGGATGTGTTAGGGGAGCACCAAGAGCCTGACCTGATATCTCAGCACCAATAAAGATTTCCAGCCCTCCTTGTATCTCCCACCTGCACTGTTAGAAACCTGCCTTGCCTGGATACCAGCCAGCCGCTGGCTGGTATAACTTATGCCCAGGCTCTGTTCCCTCTTTTTTAACAAAGTCAGCAGTATATTAAATAGCCAGGACACAGTTCAGCCTGATCCATCAAAATGGATGGATCTGTCTCTCTCCTCTCTGTCTAAGCAGGGGATCCCTCCTAACATTTAAGCAGAAACAAGGCACCTTCCTAACATGTATTGCAGTTGCTTTCTGTATTTCCAGGCCCAGATCCCCTGGGGTCATGGGACACAGGCTGATTCAGCTGGTCCTGGATGAGCAGCTTTAAGGGGAAGTCAGTTATGTGATTCTTGATGATTATCCTGAGAGCTGGCCCAGAGATGAGGAAGTCCAGGAAGTTGGCCTGGAGGGGGAGATTGAGGTGGGGTGATGAAGGGAGCAGGGGATCTGGATGTGAAAATGCAGCATGGTGTTGATGATCTTCAAACTCTGAAAGCCACTCAAGCTCTAGAGCAAAAAAGTTGCAGCCTTTCTTTTGGAGAGCTCCTGCTGAAGGCTGCTCTAGTCCATGCACTGTCCGGCACAGTGACAGCCCTGAGCTCAGCAGAAGGATCCCAATTTACTGCAACGTCAATCACGAGAGAGACTATTTCTTGCACGGCCAGCACAAGAGCACCAACTTTTTTATATATTGGCTCAGCCCTCATGCATCCCAGGACTGGAGACCAGGCCATTAGTAGATTCCAACTGAAATTTTGGAGTGAATTATAAAATGCCATAGGCGGTGTAGGGCAGATAAAGCCCGTGCTGTAGCAGGCACCAGTGAGGAGGATGTGGGAGATTCCTGCTGTACTCTCATGGGCATGAAGACCCATATTGCATTTTCTGCTTGCATTTGTCTCACATCCTGCAGGTATGGAAGGGGTTAAAAGCCTTCCCTAGCACAGGGGACTGTCTCTGCAAGGGGCATAGGGCTTGGTGTGAATTAATGCACAGGAGCTGTCAACACACAGACAGAGCTGCCTCCATGGACCAGGGAGGCTGATAGAGATGGGGAGTCTCTGAAGGTCTCCAGGCCCAGGTAGGCAGGCATGGGAAGGCTGCATGATAGGCTGAGGTGTCAGACCATCACCAATCCGGCCACCCAGGGCAGCGAGGCAGATCAAGTCCAGACCTCTGTACTTAGATGTCGATATGGATGTGTGAACTTTGCTTTTCTGCTGTCACCTAAACCCCTAGGCACCTGCTACAGGCTGGCTGCTTTAAGAGGTCCCTCACATCTCCAGAGAGTAGTAGGCATCAAAGAAGAGAGTCTGCACTTTGAATCCAGCTGGAGAAGCCCAGCTAGGGAAGAACATGCTGGATGCAGCATCCTGGCCATGCAGTCAGGATCATGATGCCCGTTTAACAGGTTTTTTGCTCAGGACTCAGGCCAGGGAGTGTGAGGACTACCTAAGAGGGTGCAAGACAAAGAGGAGAAAGGGCTGAGGGATGTGTCTGCTGATGGGCTCAGCTGATATCTCCTAGCTCCCATGCTGACTATGCCCAACTTTGAACTTTGTGTTCAAAGACCTTTCCTTAACTCCCTTCTAGATATCTCTTTTCTAGGCAGATGAAAAATGTCTGCAGGAGTAGAATTTAGGAGCCAAACTGTGGATTTAAATGTCTGATTTTACTGACTAACCTGGGAAGACATATTTGACACACTAACAGAAGTGACAGAGTTGCCTTCTGGGGTCAAAATGATGTTATTTTATTTCATGCCAAGTCCACTATAATCACTGCCCTCTTAAAGCAATAACAACTTGCAAAATGAGCTCTCCCCTAACGATATATAAATAGCCTGCACAATATGTAAGGAGATAGAAGAATACATCTCTTACTCTAACACCAGTACACATTCACTTGTAGGACAAAGACCAGTAGCTGTGTCAGGGTACACGACAAAGCATCCCAGGAAAGGGAAACTTGTCCTAGACAAATCACAGAAAATAATGCAGAAGATGTAATTATGAGTATGGAACTGGACCAGGGTACCAGGTGTAGGTGCTGCTCTCTGCACCACTCAGGGATGTTCATGGATGCTTGTACAGGATGTGAAGTGCCAAAGACGGCTGCATCTCGGCACTCATTGCAGGTATTTGAGCAGGCACCGACTTCTCCTTCACTGCCAAAAACTCAAATGACACTGAGAAATGTGTATGGCTGCAGTACAGATAATTGCTTTGTTCATTTTAATTGCTTTAGGACAATTTGATACCTTCCTCCATTGTGATTATGTCACCTTTATCCTGGGTTTTCATTGTGGTTTCGATCAAGCAGAGCTACTCTACAGTGAACCAGAGAACCTGGAACATAATAATGCTTCTTAGGATTGTACTTCCCCTTGTCCTTCATCAGACTTGAAAAGCAGAGGAGGGAGGATTTTTCCCATCCTGTAATGTGCTTCTTTTTCTGCTTTTGATCAAAACAATGTTTTCAAAGTCTGCATAATATGAAAACGTAAAGGAAGGGAAAAAAAAAAGTCACAGGTAATCAGAAAAAAACATTTCATTTTAGCATTTATGAAGCTGACTTTGGGATTTTGTTTTGACCTCTATTAGTTCGTGTTTGATCTGTTACCATTTAGCCTGTATTGAGATTTTGTCGTGTTTAGAAGCTGTGGTGACCTCAGGACAAGAACTTTCTCATTTTGAAGACATTTATTTATTTATTTATTTTTAATGAGAAGTGCACATAAAGTATGAGAATTTCATCTTTACAGGTAAGAGTTTTGACTTGTCAATCTGGCATTTTCTAAAGAGACATAGGAAAAAACAAAAGTTAAATGTCAGAGTTCATCCATATACTACTAGATTCTAGGGGCTCACAGACAGGCTGGCCCACAGCCAAATATCAGATTCCTTTCAGGCTGCCCTGTCACAGATCCTTGGGATCTGCTCAGTGATTTGAGAGAGCCACCAGTTACTTGACAAATTGCTACATTTGAAGCATTTGTATTTTACTATTTCATGGTCTCCTCCTGTCCCCCATAACTTCTAGGAAGGGCAGGTTACCTGCAGTCTATCATATCTGTTACCCAACATCCATGGCTGAAATTATCAGGCATTAGAGGAGCACATAAGTGACCATGAAGCTCTCTGCTTGGCTTAGCAGAAGACCAGCTACATCATGATGGTAAGCTCATGGCTGACATGGATTATTATTTTCTTCTTTTTTTCCCTGGCAAGTCGCAAGTCTTGAAAACAAGGAGGTGAATGTTTAATTCAGCAGGAGACAGAAAAGTAAAAAAAGTCTTCTACTTTTGCATTTTGGTTTAGCAATTCAAGACTAGAGCAGTATGAAAAATCAGTGTTTGTGCACCAAGGGTCAGAAGATGTGAAGAAAGGCTGTGATTTTAATTTTTTTTTTCTGATTTGCATCTCGCTGTCATATTATGCTAGTAGGTATATCTATCTTTTATTTTATTTGCATTTTATTTTTTTATATAACACTTTGCTCTCCACATAATGCCTGTTGTTTCAAAGTAAGATTAACTCAACTGAAAACTGTGAGATAGAAAGTTCAATTAAAGCTTGGAGTAAGTTACTCCGTTGCCATGAGTACATGATATTTTTCTTGCCATGGCAAAAACAGGGTGATCGATTCCAAAGTCCCCTCCAGCAATTCACTTAGCATTTGCGAGCTCTTGCCAGCTACCAAGACGCCAGAGCAGGAAAGGAAAAAAATACAAATCAGCTGTCATTGCAAAAATATATATAAATAAATAATATTCAGAAAAGTCATTTTAATGCATGAGTCAGAGCAGTGGGGCTGTGACAAAGAGGGTGGCATGAAGTCTTTGCACCTCAGACCTGGGAAAAATGAGCTTCTTCACGGTTACCTGTTCTCAGGCTTCAGTAAAGCTTGGGAGGTCAGTGAACAGAGCAGCATGCACCTCAGATCTGACTGCTAAGGCCTGCAAAACAGCCTGACATAAGAGAATGCATAGCTCTTAGGAGAAAAGGTAGATGAAGTTGAGTAGAAGTAGCAGGTCAGATGGTTTGGGATGAGAAAGGCTTCAACATTTTGGTGATGACTTTATGAGGTCTATGTAGGAAACTCTACACACTTGGAGTCCTCTGGAAAGG
This sequence comes from Rhynchotus rufescens, assembly GCA_032273925.1. NCBI lineage: Eukaryota > Metazoa > Chordata > Aves > Tinamiformes > Tinamidae > Rhynchotus > Rhynchotus rufescens. The sequence continues at coordinate 29,081 of JAVCKT010021614.1, forward strand.
CAGGGGCGGAGAAACCCTCCCAAGAAGTGACCTTCTCAGCTCTATACCTGAGATACAGAGACAGGATGAGTCTTTACAGAGGTTGTATAGAAGGAAATGTTCCTTGAGGCACAACACATAAGGGATGCAACTAGCTCAGCACATATTCCTAAATTAACTTGACTGAACCACTTAATAGCCATATCTGCCTGTGCCATATCACAGCACAGAAATGCCTTTGGATGCTGCAGGGCATCTTTTGCTGCAGCTGTGAGAAGGAGTCTCTGCAGACAGGGAGGAAAAGTGGCTGGAAAGAATGGGATGCAGAGTTGGCTCATGCTTTCTGCACTCAACTGTGGCCTGTTGGGGTGGAAATTTTGTGCCTGCACTGTGGTTTCATGCAACGGAAATTGAAAATGTTTCTCATTGATGTCTCCCAAGCAGTGGTGCTGATGAAGATTTGAGGACTGTCCATAATGGGCCAAAAGGATTGGGTAAGTAACAGGCTTGAGCTCCTGAACCTGCAAGTTGCAGCCCCAGCGTCTCTTCAAGGGAGACTAGTTTGACCTGGGTCTGTAAGACTGGGCTGCTAATTGTGCCTAAGTTATGCATGAATTAGAGAAATATTTAGCTCAGCAATGCTTGAGGACTCTTCTAATGCTAAAATAAACTGTCACATGGCAACTTCACTCCTGATCCAGCCAACAGAGCTTTGCTGACGTGTGACTGCTGCTGTGCTCGCTCCAGCCGGTGACTCAGTGTGGCCAGTGTTTTTCCTGCCTTTGTGTTGCATCACATGACTTTAGCAATAGGCTCACAACCAATCGACATAACCGTGATTAACAAGGAAGCAAAACAGCAAGCACTCTGAAACAGGGAGAGAAGACAAGCCTAGATGTGAAGGGGCTTGAGGTGCAAACCACGACCTTCAAACCTAAGGTCAATTATGAGTTTGTCAGTAAAGTGAATCCAATACACAATGGCCTAGCCCCAAAAGTTACCATCATCAGGGGTTGATGCCCTCTTTTAATTACGGAGCCAGACATGGTCCATGGTGACAACTCACCATGGACAATCGTGATCTACAGATGGGAATAGACAACAAAAATTCTGCTTTGTTTCAAATATGATCCCCGATGATACCACTGCTGGTGCTTTCCCAGGTCCCAGAGAAGTAATGGATCTGATTAAGAAAAAAGTTAAGCTTTATTGTTGGGTTTAACTTCATGTCAAAGGGTAGCACAGGAATATGCCAAACTTGCATGTGACTCAGTCTGCAGTATTAAACAAGATCACCCGTTCCTGAAGACATGCAGCTTGATGTCTGAGCACTTACACTCACCTTTTGGCTCCACATACACAAAAAGGTGTTTTCTCTGAGTGCTCACACTCCAAAGCATGAGGTAAAGCTCCCTTTTATCAGCAGGGAAAAATGACAATCCAAAAGCAGCTGATAATTTAGATGCTCTGACGCAAGGAAAACACAACCCTGATCCACTCTGATGACAGTTACGCAAAAATATTTGGATAATTGTTTTGGTTCAAAGCTAGCTTTGACAGGATCAGGCTATTCACTGAAAAAGGGGATATTCTGTACGTAGAAACATTTTTGGCTCTAAATCATTTCAAAAGTGACATCAATTTTTCTCTGCATACCATAAACTACCTGAAAAGTGGCAATCCATATAACAGACCCAAGGGCACGCAGCATCTCCCAAAAAGCAGCAATTGTGTGCAACACAGAAAGGGGCTGTGATGTCGAGTCCTGCCTTGAGGACTCTGCCTTGACTCTTGCTTGTTGTAAGGAAACGACGCATCTGCCCCCTGCACAGATCATCTTCACATCATATGGACATTCCTCTCCAGAAGAGTTTATGCCTTTGACCAAGCCACCTGAGAACATGTGCAAACTTGTTGTGTATTAGGAAAGCAAAAAAAAAGAAAACAACTCAAAACCCCATTGCCTGATTGCAACACATCTTCTCATACCAAAAACCACAGGGAAAATCATTAAATAGGTATAACCAGCCCCAGGAAAAGATCCTGTCTTGAAAATAAAAATGTTCCCTGGGCTTTATGCTGTCCAGTTTTCAGGCACAGACTCCCTGCATGTCCCCATCCCTAATATATCTTCCTTCTGTAAATAAAAAATACTCTTGTGGAAATAATGCTGATGATGTGAAATAGCAGGTGCCTCAGAAGGACAATAAAAGCTAACGACTCTAGGGGGAGAACATTTCACGTGAAAGCACCGCATTGTCTCTGACCTCCTGCAGATCCTCATCCCATCCCCGTCCACAGGGGAGAGCTATAAACACTCTCGAAATAAGAGCTAAGGAATTAAAATTCATAACTCTCCCGGATATGGGAAATCACGGACCCAGTAGAAACATTAGTTTTATGACACATTAAAATTTTCCCCATATACTGCTTTCTACTGACGCCGTTCTTCCTGCTGGTGATAGTTACCTGTCTCCCTCCCCATCATCCTGCAGGACCAGTGACCTCATTTCGAGCAGAAAAGCCTCCTCTGCCGTCCTGATGCGAAACTCTATTTTTTACCTCCAAATTATGAAATTGATAGATAAATTTAAGCTGCTTCCAACTTGTATTTTGCTGGGAGTCGCAAGGTTCTCTTTTGAATCTGAAGGAGGGCATGCATCTTCAACAGTCTGATCTGCTTTTTTTCCCCAGCAACTGGTCTAATAAAGATCTTACTGATCCATGAAAACTCTGCCTTATTTTTAAATCCCAATTTCATTAAAACTTCATTAATTGGAGGCCTAAGAGTGAGAGGAAAAAAAAAACAGAACTGGTCTTTTCTTCCAACTTAGGCCTGATAGGCTGACTCATAAGCCGATTGCACTCCCTGAGAAGGCAGAATGAAAAATTGCATCTACCTTTCTGACCTATTTTCTCCTTGGAAGGAAGGGTCTGTTGTGAGAGGTTGAAGGGAAGCAACAGCACAAGTTTTGGGCTGGCTTTCTGTCTGGAAGGGAACAATTCTTTTTGACTTTTCATTAGACCTTGAATACTGCTTCATTGCAAAGGTTACTTAATGTTTATTATTCACTCAAGAGACTTGGGTCAATTGCAGCATTATTATCCCATCCCGTCTGCTAAAAACTGCCTTCTTATGCAATAGGAAAGAATAATACACTTTAGAGGAAGACTAAAATTAGTATTGCAACTCTTGGTCACAGGAGCGACCAGGCTTTGTCTTGTCAAGCCAAGATACCCTTCTTCTTTTTCTTTCTTAAGTGTCTTTACATCTTAGCTTGCATTGGACAAACTGGCCATTCAAGTGCACTGGTCAAAGGGGATTGCTGATGTCTCCTGGGAGAATTTTTGATCTTAATATGTGCACGATACAAATGTGTATTATTTGCATGAAAGAAGTGGCTGAACTTGTTCTAGTATTTCCCTTGAACTTTGGCTCCGTGTCTTAATGAATATAAATCTTGTTACAGTACATGCAGTTTCGATCCGGTCCTGTTCGACTTATTCATTAACGACTGGATGAAGGGATGGAGTGCTCCCTCAGCAAGTTTGCTGATGATACCAAACTGAGAGGAATAGCTGATAACCCTGAGGGCTGCGCTGCCATCCAGAGGGACCTGGACAGACTGGACGACTGGGCAGTTAGAAACCTCATGAAGTTCAACATGGGCAAGTGCAGAGTCCTGCACTTAGGGAGGAATAACCCTGGACACCAGTACAGATTAGGAG
>JAVCKT010021614.1:32888-52905 GCA_032273925.1 Rhynchotus rufescens
TGTTCAGCTTGGAGAAGAGAAGGCTGAGAGGGGATCTGATTAACATGTATAAATACATGAAGGGAGATTGTAGGGAGGAGGAGGCCAAGCGTTTCTCAGTGGTGGCCAAGGCGCAATGGGTGCAAGCTGAAACACAGGAGGTTCTATCTCCAGGTGAGGAGGAACTTCTTCACTGTGAGGGTGAGAGAGCCCTGGAAGGCTGCCCAGGGAGGCTGTGGAGTCTCCTTCTCTGGAGATCTTTAAAACCCACCTGGATGCAGCCCTGTGCCCTTGCCCCATTTCGGGCGGGCATTGGGGCCTCCTCTCCCTCCCACCACCACCCAGTTTCTGCGATTTGCCTTCTCTTGGGGGGATCCCTTGAGATTTGTGAGGTCTCAGGGAAACCCTTGACTTCAGGAAGAGCTTTTGGGCTGGGAAAGAGCTGCAATTTGCTTGTAGTGTTAAGTAGAATGTGCTGCTAAAAGCAGAGTTTGTGACCAAGGCTCCAATTTGGGGGTGTTGGTCGTACCTGGAAACTGGAGAGGTCTGTCATGTCATACGAAACATTTGTATATTCCTTAGAGCTGCCATAACTGCAGTCAGCTTGGGCTTCTAATCCATTTCGGGACCAGGTATGTGCATTTTAGTAGCACACACAGGTTTGATTGTGCCCTTGGGCCCTCCATCAAGAAGAACGAGTGGGTTTAACTGAGCTCTGCTCCTACCTGGCCCCCCTCCCAACAGAAGGAGAGATGAAAAGAGGGGAGAAAGGTTTCACTTACTAATGCATCATGACCCACTGCAACGTATAAGATGCATTTCCTTGAGTACTGCCTCGCAAATATTTGCTGAATTTGGGATTTTTGTTCTTATATTAGATATACACAGTTCAGGGTTAAAAGCTGCTTCTTTACCAGCATCCTCCTGTCTATCTTATTTTTCACACATGGGCTTGCATTCGGTTAAATGCAACCCTTCAGAGGTCAAATAGTCAAATTAAAGACACTCCTTACAAGGGCAGCTACCTTGCTCTCAGAGCACAGCATTTCCCTAGTGGCAAAATTAACTGCATGAAAGTCAAGGTTTTTGTACCACTGTAACCAAGCTGCTCTACAGTGTGCATCAATTCGACTACATTAGGCTCTAAAAACAGCTTTAGTTAAATCAATAGCGAAAATGTTTGTTGGCAGTCCCTCAGGCACCTGTTCTTATAGCACATTAAGACTACAAAGTTAGTCTTGGGGATTTATGTAGTCCTTAAGTGCAGGTTTTGGTTGCCAGATTGGCATCAAGCACATGCTTAGTCTTCCACAGGTAGCCTCAATTGCAAACACGTTTATTCTGCGCCGTGGGAGCTCAGCAAAGCGCTGCATCACTGATTGCACTTCAGGAGCAAACATTATCTCAGCACTGTCGACGGACCACACGCATATCTGTGTTTTAAGCGCTTTGCTGAATTGTCACCAACTGACGATGCTGGCTGACGGTCCAGATGGCTGCGCACACCTGGAGAACCAGGACCATGACATGAATCCTTCGCTACCACGGGGCTGAAGTAGAGCTGTGCACAACAGAGATGGCTACTCCAGCACTGCCCTTCACAGACCCTACAGAGTCATGAGTAGCTGAACTTGCTGTCTGATAAGGACAAGATGCAATTCAAGGAACAAAACAGACCACAACAGAAATGCCCATTATGCATATAATGGAACATTCAGCAGCACTGGATGGATCAAAACGCTCCTTTAATGTAGATAATTTAAGGAAGCTGAAGACAGGATAGCTGCTCCATGCTCTGGGGGTTCACTGAGGGAGGTCAGGCCCTACTTACAAGGCCAAAGTACATTACACAATTCTTTGTGCAATGAGAAAAAGTCCCTCCCTCCAAATTCCTCAGGCTTTCCTGGTGGGAAAAAGGAAGCATGAGGTTCTGCATCCAACTACTGGAGGGAACAAGCCAGTATGGCAAGACTGTGTGGATATTGGTGGAGAGACATGCACCAGTCTGACAGCAGCCTCTGCTGCAGACGTGTGCAGGATGTAACATGCTGGTGCCAGACTGCCCTGGTCCCTTCCTCTTGGTAGAATTTACAGACCATCCATTTTGTGTCACATTTCAACTTTGTTGTTGTTGTTGTTGTTGTTTTCCTTTCTTCTCATTAAAATACACTCTGAAAAGCTGGATTTTCCTACAGGAACATTGCAGTCCCTGGCTAGCTCTTCCAGTTGATTGACTCATGGCAGCCAATCAGTCTGGCAACACCGATGGCTCTCTAGGAGAGCTTCATCTGCGTGATATTGCTTTGAAATACCTTGGGAGAGAGAAGTCCATATCAGGCTAGATTCAAGTTTGCTCATTTTCCGCCTTCATTCTTTCTTGTTTAGCAGGTAAAGCTTCAGTGAGGGGCACGTAACACTGTGGGTCTGCTCGCACCTCTTGCCTTGCACTCCTGCAGTCATTTCTTGGACTGTCCTGTTCTTTGCCATCCACAGACATTCACTTTGCAGCATCCAATTGCATGAAATGTGTATAATGAAAAGCAAAAGGAAAGGAACAGTCGAAAAGGTATCAAGCTCTTGCTCCCCTTGGGAAACTTGGTCCACTGTAGTGGCACAGACCACAACACGAAGTCTGTTTTCTGCCAATTCTCTCCATTGTTGACGTATCCAGGCAGAAATATTTGCTCTCCATCCATGTGCATCAACTGCATCTGAATTTTCAGATGGAGAATGTGAACTGGGAAGAGTCTGCCCTATGTTTCTGTGGCTCAGGTATCAAAATCATTGAAGTGTTTTCCGGGTAAAAGGAGTGTGAATCTTTAAATAAAACTTTACTTTGGGAAAACATGCCTAAATTCCTGAATTAAATTAGCAACCACAGTGGTGGGTACTTTTGAATTTCAATCAATGCCATTCTACATTTCTTCAAGTTCTTATGAATGAACTCGTCATGCATTACGCTAAGGCCAAACTTGACAAAGGTATCTTTTTTATATATACAGTGTTTGAGGACCTTCCTAGAGGCAAGAAAATGTGACACTGTTACACAGATTCAGCCTGGAAAGCCTTAAGGAACTGTGGAATAGGTAGGACCTATTTATTACCAGCAGCAACCGCAGCCCTAACCTGACCAGCAGGTGCCCCCAGGCACACCATGGGGTGTGGGATTGCAGCCTGCACTGGCAAAGAGCTGGAGAGGCCTCACCTAAAGTAAATTCACCGCTGACTCCCACCCTGATCATACCTCTGGTCTAAAATAGCAGACTCCAGCTTGATCCTCCTCCTCAGAGCTACTTCTTAATGCTAGCAAGGTTGCTCCCAGTCCACCCCATGACTAACCTCTCCCGTGTGATTACTGCTGATACTGGTTAGATCCTTGTCTGTACTTGGTGCACTCTACTGCTACACGAGCTGCCTCCAGTGATACAGGATGTCTCATGTAATAATCTGTTTATTCTCGCTCTATGGTTCTATTGAAAATCTGGCTAAAGGCACGTCCTTACGCATTAGCAGCTGTTGCAGCTTCCTAGTGATAAGATCAACATTAGCAGGATGATACATCGCAAGTACCACGCAGTGCTGCTACAGAGCGTGCGGCAAAACTGGATGCCGGGTGCAGAACTCCCAAGGGTTTAACGACACGTCTTTTATAGAGCTAGGGTCTTTTATAGAGCTAGGAGACAAAATTAAAATGAGCATTAAGATTCTCAGCACCAAATCCACCAAATCAGCAAAAGGTGGGAGTAGGTTTGGGCTTCTCATTGATACTGTTGATATTCATAGGATTCTGGAGTCTCGGATCCCAAAAAACTCATCATTCCAAAAACTCATCACCCAAACCCTGCACTGGAGAGAGGACAAACACTCTAATCCTGGCTACAGAGGTCATCTTTCCTGAACCAAGGAGTATGATTTTGGTATATATACATTTTCTGGAACAGCTACCCTTCTTGCAATGCTCTTATGCAAAGCAGATCAGCATCAGAGAGGCTGGGACTCGCCTCACTCCGCTGAGACCGGCTGCACGCACCAGCACTTCCCCAGCAATGAAATCAGTTAGTTTTATCTGAAACAAAATAATTGCACTTTGTCTTTTTGACCATGCAGCTGCCTCCAAAAGCCACACAGGAGACTCACTTAACCGAGACAGATTCAACAGCAAGGTCACATTTGGGGCTGATCATTTGTCACCACAATCCAACCTCTTTTTTTTTTTTTTTTTGAGTGTGGTTCTGTTTCCATAATAAACATTTTCTTTGCCCCTGTTCACTCTGCTTGGAAAAGTTTGATGTTCTTGTTAATCCTCCAGAGAGAAATGCTGACAAGAGCTGAAGGGATGTTAATTCTGCTGAAGCCTCCTCCATGTGAGCTCGCAGGTGTGGAGTCACTGCATTCAGAGGCGTGATGATCCCAATGGCAACTGGGTGTCCTATTGCTTCTCTGTGTGTATATAGATGTATATACTCATAAATTAGTGAAAGTAACTAAAAGAGAGGCATTAAAAATATACATTTAGGTAACTGGAAGTATTGAGGCATAATACTCAAATTATGTTGGGAAGAGGAAGGCTGTTAGAGTTGACAAGCCAACATAACGTGCAGCAAGCAGAAATAAAATCTAATTTCTCATTTATACATTAGATCAATTAATAAAATACTGGACATAATTCAGATGCTCAGGATCTGGGACACCAAAAAGGAATCCACTTCCCTCACAGTCTAGCACCAGCCAGAAGACGATGCCCTGAAAGAAGGTAGGAAATAGCAGTTCAGCGCTCAGGAAGAGGCGTTACTGCTAGCTGGTCTTTAACACTGCTGACAAAAACTTCCCAAAATTAACTGCAGCATGGGAGTCCCGAGGAAGTAAAAAGAAAACTCTGGCAATATCCCTTTAGGCTAAGTAAGTTTGACAAGACTTCAAGAACATTTTATGACTTCTTGCACTGGTTCTGTGATAAGTTTGGATTTTTTTTTCTAGATAATTGCTTTTTTAATAGTTTGTTATGGAAGTTCTAGCTCATTCTAATCACCATGCATTGCAGAAATATATCTGAAATAATCTTACAGGTAATTTATATTTTTCAGGAATAAAAATATTTTTAGCAGAAAGTGGCTGTCTGAATCTTCTGGTGATCTAAGGCCCCACTGAGGGCAAGAAGAGAGTAACAGATGAATACAATGTCATTAAACATAAAGAAATAATTTGTTCTGTGCCAGTTATCCAGTAAGCTGTAGTCTTCCTGTCAGTGGCGATGTTCCTGTTCAAAAATAATCTCCACATATACACCTTTTTATATTATTGGTTGATTTGTTTTGCTTATTAATTCTTGCAGCTTGCTCTCAAAATCCCTCATGGTGGCTCATTCTGGCAGTTGGTGGCACGGATCATAGTCTTAGACTGGAGTCTCCACCTAAAGTGATAAGAGAGCAAGAGGACCTGCGAAATGTAACCTTGTTGGAAGAAGCATTTTATGCAGGTAAAGTCCCTTCCAAAAACCCAGTGGTCTAGTATAATGGCGCAACACATCTCCCATGGTCACCAGAACAGGTTCTTATAAGTAGCACATCCAGCTGAATGAAGTTTTCATTCAAATCCTCCACACAGCCTATTGCTCTGCCTGGGTAACTGCATGGCCTGGAAATTTCCCTCCTTCTCTTTCTGCTAAATGCAATGAATTCTAGGTTCCCAGGAGCTGAGCTGATCAGGCAGCTCTGCAGAAACCGAAGCCCTGGATAAAGCAAGAGCCATCCTCCTCTACTGCATGCTGCAAGGACAACCTCCGCTCCGCTACCGTTGGCCTAAGAGGTGGTGACAGTAGGTGCAACACCAACATGAGTCCTCCCTTCACTTCTCTGGCAATTGCTGTAGGTGCTTTGAGCATGAACTGCTTTCCCTCTTGACTCGATGTGAGTGAAACAGGTGACATCTGGCAAATGTCTGTACTAGAACTTTTAGCATCTCCTATTTTTCTGTTTCTTGAACCATATTCATGCTGCTAAACTGCTCATGACTCAGACCGTTGTTTTGGTCCTTCCTGTTTCGCTTTGCACACGTACATGCGTGAGTGGTGCTACATGTGTTATGGCTTTACTCCTGTGGGTACAACCTGCTGTGAGTTGTCACCAGAAGCAGGCAAATCTTCCCACTGATACATGACTAGTCTGCAATACACTGCCTTCCCATTCCCTTTCATGAGTTGCCAATTCAAATAAAGAGGGAGGGAAAGAGAGAAAGGGAGGGAAGGAGACATCTTGACAGTACAAAAGGCAAACTTGCTGATTTTAATTAGAAATATTTCAGCTTTTCCAAACAGCTCCACCTGCAGTGACACAGCAGCCAATATTATAGGAACTTCTGCCAAGTTACAACTGGTTGTCAACTGGTTGAGCAATGCAGTATAGCCGCCCTCTTCTTTGGAGAGTCAAGCTACTGTGTTCTGAGACTTTTCAGTTGATGGCTCCTACTGTGCCCGCTCAACTTTGGCTCTAATCAATAAACTGAAGAGAAAAGACACAGGAGCTAGCTAGACTAAACTGAAAGCTTGCTTACTTGGAAAGGACAGGGCTTTCCAAGGAGGCTTTCCTAAACATTATTTCCAAGTTGGCCCTTCAAAGAGTAAGAAAATATGAGTTTTTTATGGTTGTTTCTAAATGAGGCTGGTATAGGTTTACATGTGGGTCTTCTCAGAGCTTGGGGGTGTCAATTAGAGAAAATTCAGACCTCAATACTGCCTTTTAAAGTGACAAACAGGACTTTGAGTACTGAACTTTATCTTCTGTTCTACAACAAACTCCTGGTACAAAGATTTTGTTAACTTTGTCAAGTTAGTTTATGAACTCCTCTAAACATCTATAGTAATATCTTCTCAGATCTAGCCACCACTTCCCAGTTTTCTATCATCTTCCCCTGCAGTTGTGCCGTTTTCCCATCTGAAGTGTCCCAGCCAAGTTACTCCATGGAATTTGTGCCATAGACTTGACATTTCTTTCTTCCCTCTCTGAAAAGTATCTAATTTTGCCATCTCCCTTTTGACATGTGGCAGAGCAGAATCAAACTACACCCAAGAATGAAGTGCACCACTGAAGTACAATGGCAGCGTGATGTTCCCTACTTCTTTCACTATTCATTTCTTAAGATTTTCTAGCTTACCACTTGCTGTTTTGACTGTACTGAGCATTGAGCTGACATTTTCACAGATATATCTGTTAAAAATAACGTGAAGATCTTGTTCCTGAGTGGTAACAGCCAGCTCAGAGCTCCAGTGATGCCTGATATGGAAACAGTTGGGTGCCACTCAGTTTGCTTATTTCTGTTATAGAAGGTGAGTACTAGATTACCAGCAACAAGATCAGCATCTTTCTTCTATTGGTTTTATAGCTTCCTATGCTGTCTACCATGTTCTGGCCAACACTATATACCCATCTTATGCACATGCCCTATAGGAGTTAGGGCTGCAGCCTTGCAGGGTGCTGACTGTTGAGCCCACCACTTTGTGCTTTGCCTAACACTGTCCGCAGCAGTTCCTGGGGACAGTGCAGGAAAGGCAGTGAAGCAAGCAGAGAGCCAACCATGGAAACAAGGCCTCACATGTGAAATGGACTGCCTCCTGCAGTAAAACCCCCGAAAAACAGAGCGAGGACCAGCACTGCCTTAGGTGTCTCGGTATCGCCCCTGTCAGCAAACTGTCAGGTTTGTATCCGAGCAACTACATGACTGGCTTGAGGATGGAGATAATGCTGTTCAAGTTCTGCTCAAGCAAAACAGACAACTCATCATCTACTGGCTTGAGCAGCCTCCACGGCCTGACTTCTAGTCAGCTCTACCAGGAAGGCCTGCTCAGGGTACACTGAAGGAAAGATGATGGGCTGCGAAGTGCCCTTGTCAAACTGCAGGCAGTGCATTAGAAGGTGAGCATATTTATTCAATATGCAGTACTACAGGCAGCTGCTGGTTTTACACCATATGGAAACAGTGAAATAAAGCAGAATCAAAGCCTCGGAGTTTCAATGGCTGCTGAAGACCATTGCATCTGTATGGAGAGGAAAGCTAAACTGTGTCCCTCTCCTGTGTCACCTGGAGTTATCTGCCAACCCTCTGGGTAGTAAATATGTGGTGGCAGCTGATGGCAGCTGTCCGGCTCCAAGTTGACGGCAAGCTCCCAACAGAGTGATTACATCAAAATCCTTGGGTTGGATTTAGGGTGCTCGAATTGTTCAAGCAACCCTGAAGAGGGAATTTCTGCCATAGCTTACTGCTGAAAAAGTGAAGTAAGTGAGTAAAGATAGGGATCTCTCTGCTGGCCCAGATGGCAAGATGCTCTCTGAGGAGTCTCCCTGGTTCATTGCTGCTGCCTTCAGAATGACAAAACAAGTCCTTGTAAGCCAGAGAAGAGCACAAAAACTTTTCACCACTCTGCAGATGAAGTCTGAAACCAGGCATCAGGATGCAGACATGAACGTCATACAGCAATCTGCTCTAATTCTCTTAAACCGTGCTCCTGCGTGCTCTAATGACATAGAAGCACTCCTGTAAAACTGAGGAAAACACAATCCCTCGTGCTAAAAAACAACCTGCATCTAAAGCACCACAAGCATCAAAGGACAGTGAAATCAGCCTGGGAACAAGTCACAAACATCTAACCTCTGTAGGGGTACCTACTGCTGGGATGCAAATGTGGCAGCTTTTCCATCAGCAAGAATACTGAGCTTGCAAGAAAAGGACTGTAACATATGTACAGCTATATAGGCCCAGTCTATGTTCAGCAGCTGCTTAAATGCTACTGTGGCAAAAGTAGACTGCCCACCAAAAACACAGTCCTTGCCACCAGTGCCCTGCTCCCTTTGTCTGTGCAATGTCTAGATATGCAGGTATTTCCATTCCTCCAACACTTGCTCTTATGGCTTGACTTGTAATTTTCTTTTCTTTTTTCTTTTTTTTATAAACAGTAAAAATATTGGTGTCCTCTACCCACTTTTGCCCAACAGTGTTTATTAATACCCAGCACAGCAGTGGTGTGATTCACCACTTAAGGAAAAGCTGATGTACTAAACGTATCTAAAGAAGCTGTACAGCAGCCAGATGGAAATAGGCACTGCACAAGGAAGGGGTTTTAAATGTGATCAGACATACATAATGAATTAGCATTCAGGATTCCCATGTTCTCTGGTGCATCAGCGCAACGAATGTGAGCCTGAATTCACTGAAGAGTCACCTCTTGCACAGTGAGACCTGCTGACTTCAAGGAGACCGGGATTGCTTCTATCAGCCACATCTTGCAAGACTGACTGATCACTCAGCTTGCCTATTTTAACACAATCTACACCTGATTTTGCAAAGTGCTCTAACCTCTGCAACTGGATATCAACTGGCCTGCTGACACTTTGAAAAGAAACCTCAAAGAAGCCTAGAGTGGGTCATGCAGAAGGTCAGTCTGCTCTTGAGCAAGCTGGTCTAAAATCCTAGCACAGAGGGAACCTCCACAACAACCGTGTGCTGAGTCCTGGCTTCCTTCCATGCAAGAGCAGAGACTTAGATTAAACCTCCCTTCGTATTTATTTCATGCAGCATCACTGCCCAGCTGCCTACTGGGGGACACCACAGAGAAGTAGGACTGCAGAGAAGGACCTAGGACCAGAGTGGCTCACATGGGGCTGGCTGCTGCAGAAAAAGCAACCACACCACTGCAACATCCATCATGGAAAGCCTTGCATCATTTTGGTTGGCAGTTTTCCCGTGAAGGTTTTGATCACAACTGGCACCAAACGCAGAGTAGCCTTTCATGATATAAGTCCATGTTAATGCGGTATTTAAGAAAGGTGATGGTTTGACAGGCCAAAAAGCTCAGCCTTGGTTTTCAAAGCACATCTGGATTTCATTGAGATCTTTTCAACATAGTAAGCTCCATTTGAAAATCTATTTGAATCCAGAAGTTGTTGAGCCAACTGCACCTTTTGGAAAACTGTGCCCCTTTTATGCTGAAAGGAATGAAAAGCATCTTTATGCTTGTTGGAGATGATTTTTCTTGTTGACAACTACCAGGAAAAACCCATACCACCTGCTCCTTTTTGTCTAACTACCCATAGAAATTTGGATCGCTTCTGTGAATGGATAATACAGATCACTGACGCGAAGACAAGAAGAAAGCAAGTTGCATTGCATTATTCTGCACGAGAATCCAATCTGAGCAACTGCTTTGGTCAAAAAGTCTCCAAGTTTTTGGGGTTCCACTTTAAAAGTCTTTCACTTAATACTTCTGTCTAGATATAAAAAAATTCAATGAAAATGAAAAGCAGAAAATGGATTTGTTTGTCAGATTTCATTTTTACCACATGCATCTTTGGTCAGCCAGGGGTAACATCTCACCACAAACTTCAGTTACTCCCTGAAATCCAGTGTGGTTGGTCTGAAATTCCCGGCATTAGCAGGGAATGCACTGCATTAGGCTATGATCACACTTCTGTTTGCATCAACAGCTGTTTTGCTGCTGAGCTGGTACTGGAAATAGGCAAAAACAAAATAGGATGAATTGTGAAATGATTTTTTGTTAGTGTTGTGCAAGTGGAAAATAGATACTATATATATGTAAAAGCCAAACATAAAATCATGAAATCGGGACTGAATGCGTAGCTAATAAGTTGATTTTGCATTTTCAGTATGTCTGCAAGAAAATAATGGCTAGGGTTTGGGAGGGGGGTAGTTTTTATGACTTTTATGATTATCTAAGATTATTCTCCTGCTTGGCAGTCTTTCAGAGGAATACTTATTTCATATGCGAGTCCACATGCACACAGAAATAAAGCAAGAATAGAGGAAAGCTCAACCAAATCAGTGACAAAAAGCACCCAAACAGCAAAGCAGACACTGGCTGTGCAGCGAGCACTGGAGGGGGGAACAGCAGTTCTCCCCACGCTCACTGTGGGAGGCTGCAGCCCAGGCTGACAGGCACTCCTATCAAAATAAAACCATGTCCCTGCATTGTTTTGTTTATCTGAAATTGCTTTACACACGCATTTTTAAAAAATACATTAATCCCAGCAGGACTGGCTTTAAGGAAAATCAAAGAGGCAGCACTCGCCATTAGGAGCATACGAGAGAGGAGAACCAAAACAAATTTGCAAACAAGAAACATTTACTTTTTTTTCCCCCAGCAACCAATGTTCCTTGGTAGGATGACAGGTTGGAGAAAGGAATACATTTTGCTCCCTGGCTGTTGCACTGGGAACCAGGCGAGGGGGTAAAACCTTCCTCTGACTCCTAGAAAGTGAGCGAAGGCTGGTGGTGTGCTTTTAGTGCTGCTTAAGGCAAAGTATTGACCCAGAAATTACAGAAGTTAGGACGGAGCAGAAGTAAGTTGTTTTGGTGCTTACCAGGGCACTTATGGTCACAGCTGCTCCTTTTTATGTTATTGCTTCCGATGACTTCAAAACGGCTTTAAAACGTGCAGACAAAGGGTTTAGATAGAAGACAACTCGCTTTTTACCTCCCCCAAATTAATCACAGGATAAATAACTTATGCTTGTATCACTGCCAGAAGAAACTGTGAATAAAATTAATGTATACATATACATGTGTGCTTGCAATAATTTCCAGTTTTGCACTCCTTGGGTAACTTGGAATAACATGCAGCTAGCGAGGACAAGGGAGACGCACCAG
Organism: Rhynchotus rufescens; assembly: GCA_032273925.1. NCBI lineage: Eukaryota > Metazoa > Chordata > Aves > Tinamiformes > Tinamidae > Rhynchotus > Rhynchotus rufescens. The sequence goes on from JAVCKT010021614.1 coordinate 44,520, forward strand.
TCTCACCCTCGGAGCTGGAGCCGGGTTTCTCTGCATCCCTTGGGAATATCATCCTGGGCTGTGTTGCAGTGAGAATTTGCTCTGAAGCATGTTGTGTGCAATAAGAAAAAAATAAAATAAATAAAAAAACAGATGGCAAAGGAAGATGCACATGGCAAGCATTAAAACCACACTGTTTGTGCTAAAAGCTCTCGATGCGGCATCTCAGCGGGAATGAATGCAGGTCGGTTAGCCACTAAGAAGCTGCATTTCCCACTCCTGCCCCGGCGCACCGGCACGGTGCTTTGGGAAATGGCAGGAAGGAGGCCGCCTGTGATGCTGCCAAAGCAGCGACAGCTTGGGTTAGATGCTGGAGGCAGGCTAGGGACGGCGCTCTGCCCCCGGGCAAAACCTGGCGAGCTTTATAGAGTATGAACTAGTGTAGTCTTGTCACCCCTATAAATCTCTCCTCTAATACAGCCCATCTCCCCGGGCCGCTCAATAGCTCCAGTCCTTCCTGCTGCTCTGAGAGGCTGGGGCAACCTCTGTGTCCCTTAGCCCATCAAATCTGCTCAGCTGCTGCTCAGCTCGTCTTTGGGAACTGAGAAATCTGAACTGCACATTAAAAACAGGAATCACTTTCATTTAATTAAAATTTTATCCCCGAGATCTGATCACGTCCTAAAAAACAACCGCAGGTTCTGCCTGGGCAATAAGATTAGTTACTGGGATTTCAGAAGTCAGACTCCCTCGATAGCTTATTACACACTGAGACATTGCTCCAGGAGATGTTAAATTCCTGCTTGTTGCATGTGCTTAAAGAAATAAGATGTGTGGTGCACAGACTGATTTCCCAAGTAAAGAGGCAGAAAAGGAGAGTAGGAAATTAGGGAAGTAGTGGCGCTACAAGAAAGCTGCCCAGATCTAGGTTCTGCTGCAGGGGCCCTACAGACCAGGACAGCACAGGGTAGTTAAGGGATTCCTGAAATGGTAAGGACATTTCTTATGTTGACTATGCTTAGGTACTGGGGACGTGCCCTGAGCAGCCCAGCTTTTGGGAATAGATGTGGGGAGATGTGCATTGAAGCCCACTGCATTGAAGTGCTCTGTGTAGGGATCTTTGTCACAACAAGGATCCCCACGTTTGTACTGACCAAAGGAAAGGGAGGAGGGGGCACCCCAAGGTGCCTCAAATCTAGAGGGAAGAGTTTTGAAAAGCCACAGTTACTGACTGGCCGTGGTCATGTGTTGTGTCAGCACCTCTGCCACCAGCATGGTGGGAAGAACACCACGCTCCTTGCAGATCTCCCCATGGACAACGAGGAGAAGACATAGAAAGACCACTAATTAAAAACTACTAACTAGTTTATTTTTCCCCTGAGCCACATGGAAACAATTTTCCAAATCAATTGCCCAAGCTTCTGTTTCTGCACTGTTATGTTCTAGCAATTACAGTGAAGAAGCAGGGAATCTTAGCACGATTCAGCATGGGCCTTTTGTCTACCAGCACGGCTAATTACTTAGCATCTGCTTGTGGGATTGTTATATGAGAGATCCCTTGCAGCATTGATTTTTGATCGAGAGGGTGCACATTGCAGAAGACAACCAGGGTGCTTTGGCTTTTGAATACGGACTCATCACCTCTTACATTGTGTCTGTTCTTCGGCAAGGGTCATTATCCATAGCTGTGTATTCAAAAAATATGATTTTCTATGTCCGAATATGGGATACACAGTTTAAGAAAAGCACCTTACCCCAATTCAAAGAGAAACTTATGAATCACTGAGTTATCATATTGCAAAGAATGTGACCTTTTCATTGTCAGTGATATTTTAAGTCATATCCGAAAGTCTGCAAATGCCTTGTTCATACTAAAAGCAAAAGAGACTCCATCACTCAGCCACCCACTATGACCTGCAGGCTGAGATATAATATTACTGCCTCTTCAAATTCAATTGAATTGTCATTATGTCCAAAAGTCCCTCCGATATAGTAAATATAATGCAATGGGCTTAAAAGACCTGGGCAGTAAATGCCCTTGTTCTTTGTGTGTGTGGAGTATTTTCAATCAACTTTGAAATTAATGTCTTTCGCATCAATATAATCCAGCAATTCAAGAGTTCCTGAAATCCAATTCCAAGCATTATGGCATAAACCCATCTCCAGTATTAAGGTCTTCCATTTTTGACTTCCATTTCAACAGCAGTCTTCTTCAAATTTATGGATCTGTTTGTGTTTGGTCCTATTTTCTATCAACTATACATTTTTTTTCTGCTCTTAAATTCTGCATTAATAACAATAAATACTTCTATTCTGGTAACAAATACAAGCTTTGATCTCTAGTGCTAGCTTTTCAGATGACTACCTCTCTACAAACATAAAAAATAAACTTTTCATAATCAAATATTTTATTTATCTCCAGCAATAGGCAAGACTTGTAAACTGACTCTCATATTTACAATTTCTTTGGCATTTGTTATTTTGGATGCAATCACTACCCTTGCCTGGGCTTTCTATCAAGAAGCACATCCAGCTATTTTAAATGAGTCCCCTCCACATCCACTGCAACAACAGCGGGACCTGCTAACAAAAATGAATCCCATTTGGCTGTGTTTTGCTTCCTCCAGATGTGTTTTCAAAGAGCAGGATTTAGCACTCCCAGTGCTTGGGTTGCTCCAAAATGCAGCCCTTGGAGCTGGGATCAAACCATAGTGAACACGGCCAAAGTGCCAGAGCGAGACGGACTTAGGAGACACATCAAAGAGGCTCTTGTGCCTCCATATGCCCTGCAATACTTTTGGAAAAGTTTGCACGTAGTGTATCTGTCACATCAGAATTTCACTCGGCTCTTTACAGTTTATTGTCAGGAGCACATGCTTGAGTCCTAAGCAGAGAATATAAATGCCCAAACCTATAGAAAACATCCCTTTGTGTGGCATTACCCATAGCTGTCTGCCATACCAGTGGAATATACAGCTGCAATATCAGTGGAAAAGATGTTAATCCATGACTGCATCCCAGCTGTGGGGAACTGAAGGGCTGCTCTGTGCGACCCAGCTGTATTTACAGTGCTGTTGCAGCCAGACATCTGAAATCTCCTGACCAGATTTGCCACAAATAACCGCTTTACATTTGATGTGACCACAAAGAGGCAGAAAAGGTCTAATTTACTGCTGAATGAGACTGGGCTCTGCTGAGGATGAGTATAGCCTTGGCAGCCTTTGGGGCTCCAGCAATACCAACCATTAAGGGAATTTCCTAGGCAGGTACCATTGAGCACGGGGAGATGATGTGCTTCATGCAGCAGCTGCTCAGTTGCTCCAGGTTGCAGAACCACCTCTACAGTGCTGGAAAGGCGTTGAGAAACATGAAAACCCATAAAGTCCTCCAGAAACCTGCTTCCATGTCTGGCCTTAGATATTAGCCCCTACTCTTTGCTCTCCTGCTGTACTCCTACTATTGAACTGCTCTTACTGATGGCACCTTCTGTCTTCCTGCAGAAGAACCCCAATGGTGGTGTCACTTGGGACAGGAGGTGAGCAAGGACCAGGAATGCCCCATCATTTTTACTCCTTTATTATCCAGGCAGTGCTCATGGACTCAGAATAGTTGTGGTTGGAAGGTGCCTCTGGAGAGAGGCTAGTCCAAGCTCCCCGTTCAGAGCAGGGTCGACTACCACAGAAGATATCTAGGGCTGGAGAAGAATAACTCATTTTCAGAAATCATTCTAGAAAGTGAGGAGCAGAAACAGCCCTTACTAGGGCAGCAATCCTGCTGAAGCTGGCAGGAATAGCCACACTTTGTAGGACCAACCTATGGGGGCACTAACCTCAGTATGGATCATCCATGCATTTAGAGGCTGATGGGGGAGCCCTGGAGTCATCAGACAGATCCGAGGGGAAAGCAGCTGGCAATAATCTTTTTTAAGACAACATCCTACTATTGCCATGAAAGTTGCTAAATTAATGCAGTCCCTTTGTGGGGCTGAACTGCACTAATTCTCTTTTCTCCTCTCTTTCAGGCATCAGCATTGCAATATTAATGCAGCCTTTTAATACAGAGTTTCTCTACAGGTAGCTATATTTTCATTCACCGTTCCGACCTAATTTCTTCAAAAGACTAGAAGCCCAGCTTTCAAATTTGCAGGTGCAAAATTAACTGGATCTAGATTTAATTCTAGGAGCAATTTAGATGTCTATCAAGTGGTGCTTGCGACACAGGCCTAGAGGTTTTGAAAATAGGCTGAGCCAGGCAATAATCATGCAAAGATTTCTATGAAAGCTTCCTCGCTGCCACATTCTTGTAATAAGATCCATTATAGCCATGTATAGCATGTATAGCAGTTGGGATGTTTTCATATGTTAGGCAAGAGATCTACATTCAGAAAAAGAAAGTGGAGAGAGGTCTGACTAAAACTTAGGTCTCTAAGACCTAAGTGTAAGACTACACTTAACTCATATGTTAGATGCTTACTTTCATTAGAAATTTCAGGAATGGAAGAAGCCACAGGTCCCTGGATTTCTGAGATCACCAGTTACTGTTGCAATTAGATTTTTGATTTCACTGGTATTTTACGTTCCACATCACACCAGTGTGGTAAGACCACAATCCGGGTGTTCCTTCCAACAGTTTCTATGGGTTGCATGCTATAAATCAAAATTTTCCTACCTTCTCCTTCCATCTGCTTCTACGGTTGCATGTACTTCAGTAACACACTTGTGCGTATAACAGCATATCCCAGGTTTGGTGATGCCATCAGTAATGTGTCCAATTCTGAAGCACTTTGTCAAAGATGATAAATGAAGTTAGCAGTGGTTATCAAACAGACAGAATAGAGAAGGTGTGGAAGCGGGGGAGAGGATCTGAATTTTTCTAGTGAATTTTAATGGACTTTAATCAGCCACTCTACATTGATTACCATAAAGCTTTTGAGTCGATGTTTCATATGCAAGTGTGCATGACGGTGATTGATACGGGGTTTTAACTCACCTAATTAAATGCCTGTACAGCAATCAACAGTCAGCTGTCTCCACGGTAATCAGAACAACCTGTTCTGGGAGCTGAGGCGGGTTCGGCAGGTTGAGGCTCTCCTGACCCTATCCTTGCTTGGCCTGGTGGCCCCAGCTCCAGGGCTGGCTCCACTCACCAGGGCAATGACCTCGCAGCGCAGAGCTCTGCTCGCCTTTGGCCACAGCCAGAAACAACATTGGCAGCAATAATAACTGAGGAGCTTGCTGCAAGTAAAGACGGAATGATTGCTCTTCAGGATATAGATTATGATCATCCTCACCCAAGGGAACCCCAGCAGATCTGCAGGAAGTATAGGGAGAAAATAGTTCACCACTATATTGGAAAAAGTGCATTCAGGAAAGCGTGCAGGAAGAGTTGCAGGTGTCTGCAACTAATAGTAGAGGTACTTGGCCAAAATCAGGTACATTTGTGCCAGGTTGGCTATCTATAGCTGCTGGAAAAGCTACTCTCTCCACTTACACCAAATGATTATTTCAGTTTAAAAGAATGGAAAAAACACCTACCTAATATTTTAAAGTCATTTTCATTTGCCACTTTCTAAATTGAACCATTTTCCATTGCATATGATATAATATAAAATCAATTTGATTTGTTTGCTGAAATGCTTCAGATAAATGTTTGCATGCTTCAGATAAATAAGAAAGAAGTGTTGCTTGTGAGTATACACATCCCCAATAAACATTAGAAAACACTTTGATAAAAAATAGTGTCATGTTATTCAGTAAAAACAATCCAGAAATTCTGAGAATAATGTCAATTTCAAAGAGTCTTTGATGAAAGTTTCACTGGGGGAAAAAAAGGGTAATTTTTCAATAAAATTGGCTTCATGAAAACATTCTGATTATCTCTAATCATCAGTGTTATTTATTCTCCAAGATATTATCTCGCTGCCTTAATAAAAGCACCGTTTCAACAGCGGGGGAAGGAGTTTGGTACAAACACACAAGGAGAGCGAGCTTTTGGCTTAGGTCTTAAGTTCCCGATCTTTGGCAGATTTATGCAAGTCTTTCTCCCTTATGTCCAACATGAATCAAGAAAAGCAAACCTAAGCACATCCTTAAATCATCCCAGCAGGCTGAGAGCACAGCACCACGGGTCTGGCTCCGCATCCCCTGCTCCACATCCAGCTCTAAAGGCTGCTCTGAGCTGCTCTTCCTGACCAACCCGTTCTCCAGCCCTCTCCCATTCCTGTTTCCCTGTTCCCCCTGCACCTTTTTAAAGCCCTTCAGGTGAGGCATGTACCTTGCTGAACAGGAGATTTCTCCCTAAATCACATGCCTAAGAGGGATTCAAGTGAGCCCTACTCTATATGGGAGGAAATAAGAAGCCGAGCGAAATTCCAGATGAGGAAGGTAGAGGCTGTTGCCTACAGGTCTGTGGGACTCCGGGACTCGAGCTGAGGTCCCCTGCCACCTGCCTGGATGTACCCTTGAAACAGAGGTTTCTCATTGTTCTCTTAAACATTTGATCAAGTTAACAAAACAACAAAAATCTTAGGGAGATGCTCTTTTCTTGAAGCTCTGGTGCATGTGTTTCCTGCGCAAAATCTGCAATTCCTGGAGGACTCCATCATCACTTGATTCCACTATTATAATATATTCCACTTACACCATGAAACTGCCCTTGGGATTCAAGCACTTTTGAATGTCAGCAGAAGAAAAGGAGTATAGTCTGTTGAAGGCTATTTGAATAACTACAAGAGCATTTCAGAGCCCTGAGTTCAGCAGTCTGCAATGAAGATGCGGCACTGGAAAAATGCGAGGAAGGATGGGACTGATAGGCAGCAGGAAGACTCTGGTATTGGAGAAGAGATATATTTTAACATAATAGACTGGGTGATTTTGTGACAACCTGCAGCTGCGTCCCACTGAGCCATCGGGTGAATATTAACAGTCATTCTGACTCAGGTGTCCCTTAATACAAGGGAGAAAAGCACTCCGGGGTGTTGGAAGCTGAGGTTCACAGGGTTATCTTCTTGGAGCATCACTGTCCCTGAAAGCATTGAAATCTGTCTCCTTCGTACAGCCTGTCTGCCTTGGTGACAGCTCTTTGCAGATTCTGTTCCCCTAAAAAGCAACAGTTCATTTCATTTGTCTTTTCGTTGCTCTGTCACTTCTGAAAACTTGGAAGGAACTTGAGTTTGGTGAGTGCATGCGGACTGATGCATTGACAGCAAATGTCTCATGTTAGTAGTCCCCCGAGCAAAGCAACCTCCAGGGGAAAAACATCTAAACTGACACCCTCAGCAAGGGCAGGAATAGCAGAAAAGCATGCAAATCATTGCCAGAGGATTACTTTTTTCCACCTCTCCTCTAGGCTTAAGGGTCTATATTCTATGCACTGGTCCAGAGGCGTTTCCATGAGCAGCTTCATTCCCTCTTTCTAATCTTCACTGTCCAATTTGTTAGGCCATTTCCCAAGGTTTGTCTCCCTGGTCACCATAGGGAAGTCGGACAGTTAAATAAACATCTGAGAAACCTCTAAAATCATGCTGGCATATTCTGGACATAGATCTTATTCCTTTCCTTATATGCTGAGTCTGCTCTCTTCTATGGGGGAAAAAAAAAAGAGAGATCAAGAACAGTTTTGAATGCATCCCATCAGGTTTACACCTCCATTGAGTTCCTCCACTTTTTTTCCTGGATTGCTCTGAACTTCTGCCAGAAATATGGCCAGCCTTTGCACCCTGATGCATCTGCCTAACTGTGAGTAACTGTACTGGCTGACTTAATTATTTACTTTAATTACCACTTTAGGGGACACTGTGTTACTCCAGTAACAGTAGCAGAAAACTGCTCCGTGTCACTAGAGGCTGCCTCAGGACTATGAGTCCACTGCGCATTCCAGTGTGTAACACTGAACAGTAAAATGAAGGTGAAGAGAAGCACGCAGACAAAGAAAGAATTCCTCTGTGAAGTGGCAAATTTGTTTTAAAAGAGACCTCAGGAAATTTCTCTTTGAGATCAGCATTCTTCCACCCACTTGTCCAAACTGGCTTATGCCTCTGCTGGAAAACTGCACTAAGAAAGCCTTTGGGTTGTAAAGGGGAACAGATTACCAGGCTTGTTTGACTCTGCAACAGCTGTGACACTGAACTTGTAGCAAGCAGAGATGCTCACAGCACTGGGACCACGCTCTCATCCCAGGAACACCACCTTGCACCATCCAATCCCAGGAACGTCACCAACACCTTCCAATTCTCCACAAACAATAAAAAAACAGATTTGCATCAGGTCTGCTTGCAGGACACATGTCACAAGTTACTGAAAAGCAAAAATCAGGGCGCTTGTGCGAAGGGAATCACAGAATCACAGAATATTCAAGGTTGGAAGGGACCTCTAGAGATCATCTAGCCCAACCTTCCTGCTCAAGCAGG
>JAVCKT010021614.1:53005-78311 GCA_032273925.1 Rhynchotus rufescens
CTGTGTTTTTTTCTTATATTAAAAAAAACCAAAAAAAAAAAAAAAAAAACCCACTTGGGGATGCTGGGAGCATGGGGAATCCTTTGAAGAGAGAACCTAATGGTCCCCTAATGGTCACTTCCAAAGGCACCACCATCCAAAAGCACATTCAAAGAAAAGAGCCACCTCATCCCAACAAAACCAGTAACATACTCTCAAGGGACCAAGCGATGTGTATGGAGATGTCCCTCGTGGCTCTGAATCCACAAAAAGCAAGAAACTCTCTCACCAGTCCATGTTGTAGAGACCAGCCACGGTTCAGACACACCTCAGCCAATGATCATCACATTTCTAAGCAGATCACGGAGAGAATGACAGTGCAGTTACTGTTGCACTCAGCAAGCAGAGGCCAAAAACACACCAGTAATAAACTGCCACACAAACTGGGTCTACATATAACTTGGAAGGGAAGAAAAAAAACCTTCTGTACCTTAAGAGATGCTGGCGCATGTGTACGTGAGCGCTTCGGCGTGCGCACGTACCAAAATCACCACCTGCCAGAGCAATCGTACGCTGTCATCCAGCAGGCAGGATGCCTCTTTATATAAATCGCCTGCTTTAAATACACTTGGAACAAAAGCTGGGGGCCTTTTCAGAAGGCTAAAGGTATAAATAAGCCCATTTGAGCAGAAAAGCACAGTGGGACATCGAAGTCTTGCCTTTCTCCTGCCCTTGGTACCAGTCGTGCTTTAGTCCATGAGTATCTTCAAAACTTTGCAGTTTTCAATGTCTTCCACTCTGAGCACTAATTTTGTCTATAAATAACTCTTTTTTTTTTTTTTTTTTTTTTACAGGACAAACATATTCAAATAAAAATGAAGTCCCTACATAGAAATAAGCAAACATGGAGGCACCCGAACGTTATCAATCATTCCTGACCCCCTCAAGAGAGAAGTCTCATGTTAACATATTCATCACCTGCAAGCATTCAGTTTCAAAATGCTGCAACAACTACCGAGTGCCACATGCTTAGTGGGAATCTCTTTGTCAACAGAACAGATTCAATAAGGAAGCCAGAACTGTCCTCCTCCTCCTGATGACACTCTTGGCACTGACAGAACTGCCTTGCAGTAGGTAAATCCAAAGGCATTCTGACACCCTTGGTGGGACTCATCAGGCAGCATTTAGCTGTCCCCTGTGTATATCTCCATCTGAGCCACTTTTCTAGACTTTCTTTACAGCAACCAGAGAAAAATTGGCACTTTTGCAGCAAAATCCATCTCTTCCTGAGGCTGATGTCTAAAACGAATCCCCAAAACTGCACCCTAGACGTGGCTATTTCTTTCTACTAACTCTGAAGGGAGTCGAAACAACACAGTGTCCCAGGTTAGTTGAGGTGAACCGCACGCTGTCAAAACTACGCAGGCAGAGTCACCCAGCGCATTGCTGCAGTGCTTTTTCCTTGCAAAGGGAAATTTCACAATGTTTTAAGTTTGGATGTAAGAAAAATACAGATCAGGTTTAAAATGCAGAACGAATACTACAGGACACATTTAACTTCCCAAACTGGAGTATGGCCAGGATGCTGGAAATAACGATGAACTAGGAGAAGAACTCAATTACTCTGGCTGAGCGGGACTCAGCATTAGCTGTTGCTGGAAATATGGTTGCTCAGCACCCTGGGATGTTTGGCTTACAGTTAGGATTACAGTGGTTTCTGTGGGAGAGGCAATATTAAGGGCTCAAATCCTTACCATTTTGAGTTTGGTGGTATCCTGCTTGGGAAACCCTAGAAAAGGTAGATCTTTAGGAAGTACAGGACATCTTTGCAGGGAAAATCAAGTTTCCTTTAAGACATTCCAGGTTGAACAACCAAAACTCAGACAGACAAATTGCTGATAACTTGGCAAATATATCAATGGAGTGGAGATCACTCTTTGGTGGAAGTTGTCTCTGTGCGGGTGCTCTTTTGAGCTGAGAGGATGTGCATGGCTGGGAGTTTACCAGTAAGCAATGGTGCAGCTCCAGTTACCCATCCTTGATCCCACTGAGCAAGTTCTGGCACCCGAGCTTCTAGCTGAGCAGTTTCCTCACTCAAACCTTGAAGTCATCATTGAGATAGAGGTCACCAGAACACATATGCGCTCTGCAAATATTATTAGGCTAGTCTTTGCTCCCTGAATCTCAGCGTACTTTCTGAGCAGTGACATCCACACAGCTCAGTCCCAGCTGCAAAACCTGCTCTGCCAGGAACCACCACCAACCCCAAGCATCACCTCGTTCCCCGACTTTCCAAATTATCTCTATCTTTTTAACTCCCCTAAGGTTAAGCAAGCAAAGTTAAGCAGTTTTCCAACTCTAAATTGCCTCCTTGGAGAGGAAAGAGGAAAGCCGTCATGTATCTTCTGGGGCAGAGATTATACTGGATTTATCTACTGGACTTCATCTAGGCACACAACCCTTGCTCAGAAGTCGCCTCCTCGTCCTCTGCCTTTCCTCCCGCATTGCTGCCTCCCAGGTTTTCCTGTACCCTGCTCTGTGCCATGGAGCTTCCCACACATTTTCTCCTTCATTTCACTCTATTAAAGCACTAATTGATTGACCAGTTCACGATAGCCCAGCTCTCTCCCCCGGGGACGTCATTCCATTTGTAGCGACAACTGAAAACAGATTATGGACGGGCAGCTCCCCGTGCGGAATCACTAAAGCGGCGGTAGCTGCACCACGGGCAGGACACCGCCGTGTCCCCCTGCGACCACTTCCCTCCGCCTGCCCGCGCACGGCCACGAACAGCCATGCCGCCCCGTGCTACCCAAGTGGCTCTTTGCACGGGGCTATTCCCCAGCGTGGAGCACATCCTAGCGGACTGCTCAGCTTGCTGGTCTCAGGAGCACTGGGAAGCCTTCTATCCCATCCCTGCCTATTGCTCTTCCCTGGAACAAGTGGCTGCGTGTTCTATCTTCAGCTGCACCCCATCTTCATCAAAGTCAGAAAAGTGCAGGGTATCCTGCCCCGGAGCAGAGGTCCTTGCGGAGGCATGAGGAAAAGGAGATGTTTCCCCAAGTCCCTAGAGTACAGTTGGTTGCAGAGTCGATCTGTTAACAAGACCTGCCCCCTTGGTGGGGCAGTTGCAACAGTTAAACCAGGGGATCTCTGAGCAGCATCTCCCCAGCCCAAAGTACCATGTTGATATTCCAGTCCTCAGGCTCCCACGAAGCAGCCTTATTTATTCCAAAACAAATCGCCTCTTCCTGAAAGCCAGTAAATTACACTGTGTGATACCCAAGGCGACAAACGGGCACCAAGTCTGAGCAGATGATGCAGTGCCTTTCCCCGCTGCAAGACAAACTTTCCTGATATCCTTGCTCAGGTCATTCATTAGCACCAGCTGCAAGGATATTGTTGCAGCTTCCACGTGCACACCATAAAGAGGAAGGAAAACAAAAAGAGCAGGCAGCCTATTGCTCTCAAACGATCACTGTATGGAGTACGGACTTTGCAAAATAAGCTCATGAACTCTGCTGGGTATGGAACATATTCTGCATCTAAGACAGACACAGTCCTGTTGTTTAACAATTCAAATCTAAGGAATAAAAATGGTTATGACTTCCAAAGCATTTTAAACAGGACAAAGAGGTCCATTTTAAATAAAAGTCTGTATTCCAACCGTTACTATTTCTCTTACTTTCTGTCCCTTCTGTCAGGGACTGCAGGTCCATTACGCTGGCTGCCTGAGAACTATTGAACATTTGTTCCCAGTGGTCTCTGCACTTGAAAGCACTCTGGAAAAAAATCATAAGTGAGCACAAAAGCCTTGTTCCTCCCCTCTCTTTTTATTCTTCTCTGTTTCAGAACAGCACAACACAGCAAGCAGGTTTGGATTTTGGTTGACAATAAATCCAAAAAAGAGCTAACATTTACTAGCAGTGATGTTTATCTTTTCTGTAGTGCTCTTCACCTAAGTAAAGCACTTTTGTGGACTTAAAAATGGCCCCAAAAGGCCCCAAGCCCACTTGTACCAAGGCCCATGACCTGCGTGCACAATTGGAACTAGATTCATGTCCCCCGAACTCCTGAAACACGAATTCCCAGGGCTGAATATGACCATCTCTCCAATCATGTAGCACCTACCAAATCACTGCAACTTACTGCTTGGCACAGGACAGAAAACCAGCACCCAGTGTGAGCCGTGTCAGGAACGTCCGGGAGGCAGCTGGCAGAGGAAGGCACGCAGAGGGTGGCAATTCTTGAATAAATACAAGAAAAAGATGGAGAGGAAAAGGGGCAGTAATCCTACCTGAGGGCAAGGAGCTGCTGGGTGTGGGCACAGCTGTGTATTTAAGAGTGAACACTCTCACAAATCCCTGCCTGTTGTGACTCATGCTCTTGTGAAAGGCTTTGGTAAAAGCAGAAGTTTTCTTTGGCCAGGTAGACAGAGGCTGCGCTGCGGCTGGAATGGCATTTCCCTCCGTGGGTTTCCTTGCTTTCTGTCCGCAAATAAGCTACAGATGTGTGTGTTCATTTTACTTTCACTTGCAAAGAGTCAGCATGAGGAAAGGGAAACCACTGGGGTAGAGAACGCAGGGCGGCTGGAGACGTGCACCATGAAACTGCTTCCCAAGCACTATGGCTCGCTAGAGGTTTTGAGGAAGGGCAAATTTTCCAAGGGAAAGTCAATGTTTCCTCAGCTCTCCTCATATCACTGCTCTCTACTGACTTGGCCTGAAATAATATTTGCAGGGATAATTCTCCCTCCTGGCACACACCTCTCCAACCCTCCTGAGAGACCTCGGGGAGTGCTCTAACTGGAGCAGAACTGATCGCCACTACCTGGGAATGCAGGAGTCAGCTGCCTCCGCCGCAAACTGATACGACTCAATTTGAAGACCACATGGGAAATCAAGGAGGGAAAATATATCTGAGAGACCCTCTGTGTCTCTAATACCTGCCAATACTCAGGTCTCAGCAGATGCCAACTCTCATTCTTCAGGTAATGCATACAGCAGCACATCATCTCATTATTTCAAGTCTGTCTCCACCATGGGTGATCCCTTTCTCCATTCCTTATTCTTCCAGTGTTTAGGCCCCCTCTTTGTCTCCTTCAGCCACAGAGGCATTGCTGTAAGATCCTCTGCATCTTATGCCATCTGGATCCGCCTTCCTCTATCCCACCTCCTCACCCCGAGTTCCATCTGCAAATGCCTCTTCAGGCCCTCGCCTCTTTCTTTGAACTCCTCTCCCCTTCTGCTGCTGTTTATTATTTAACTCTGTCATTGCATTATTTAAGGCACTATTAAAGCATGCTTGGAAGAGAGTCTGCACTGAAGTGCCACAGCAGAAGAAGCTGGACCCTTAGCAAAAATAGCCCAGAAGCCAAAATCAGGACAGCTGGGGAAAAGCTGTTTGGCTGGAAGAGAGGAACGCAATTTCTGGGTGGAAACATCTATTTTCCCCCCGTGTGCCCAACACAAGAGCCTCTTCAAGATGTCTTTTGCTGCATGCAGCTTTGGGGAGAGGTTCCCCAAAGTTCAGCCAGCTATCCCTGAAGAAAGAGTTCCTTCTCTTCTGGAAACCAAGCATCAAACCTGCTGTAATATCCCATGGATATCCGCTGGACCATAGCCAGTGCTGTAGCAGAGGACAAACATTGGTAAATCAGGAACACCCAGCCCGTAGGTTAATGGACTGTGACACCCGTCCCTGCGCCATGCAGGTCCATGTAGAATCCTGACTGAGGCACAGAACACACCTTCCCTTCCCAGGCTCACCCTAGTTTACCAAGTTTTGCAGTGCAATCTTGAGATAAGCCATTCCCTCTCCAGACCTCATGTTCTCCCCACATCTAAAACCGCATGTTGGATTTGGACTCTCCTGTAAAGTGCTTTGAAATCCAGGAGTGTACTGCATACAGAGGCAGTGTTAACTGCTGATTATGTGAGCTCTTGACACTCTTCTAATTTAACCCACCACTGACAAAAAATGGATATGAACACACACATGGTAGGGAACCAAGGGTTCTGGGCAGAAAAAGCAAAGCAAAACCCTAACCAAGGAGTCTCTCTGCTGTAAAACCAGATCATACTCATGTTTCCTTCCTCTCAAACCTCTGAGTGAACCGACTGTAGACATTTAAATGGGTTAGCCTCTGAGCTGAATTTTAGAGAGGGCTCCAGTCCTCTGCTTCCCCATCAAAGAGCTCAGGTCAGGACTATCATTTTTCCATGGGCACACGTGCTCCTTGAGTGGCTCCTGTGAAGCTAGCCTTGCCATGAGGCTCTTGAAGACACAAACTGCTTCATGAGACGAGCTAGCATTTCCTCCCCTGCCCATTAGTCACGCGTGGTGAGGAGGCTCATGGGACCAAAGGGAGGCAATAAAAACATTAATGATCGCTACAGTCCTACCATGCATAGCGTGAGTTCAACCATTGCATCCCCTCCAGATACACTATAAACTACTGCGTCTTGCCAATGCCAAGTGCTTGCTTTGACAACTGAATGCTGGAATCCACACCAGTGTTTCCAAGACTGTTTATATCATCTGCCAGGAGGCCAAGAATAAATTTTAAAGGACTGTAAAAGACTATTACAAAACTCCACACAGTTCAGCCTGAGTAGTGCCAAAGGATAGTAGCAGAAGACAGAAATGCTTCCAGGTTTGACTCGATGCACAGTAATAGCCCAGGTTCATCAGCAAGCAAAGACAGCTGAGCGATCAATGAAACAAGCAGTAATCTCCCAGGAAAATACACATCTAATCCATTGGTAGGCAACGTGTCACACCATGTTTGGGAGATTTGTAATCCCTACCACAACGGCCTGGATTGTCCCTGCTTTCCCAGGAAGGTCTAATCCTGACTGAATTCACAGCACAAGGCAGCTATGCAGTGCAAAATCTGCCTTCCATCCCATGCCTGCAGCAGGTAGGACCAGAATGACACAACAACACAGGTACAACTGGTATGGACCCTGCACACAACTGTCCTTGGTCCGGACCTGAATTAACCACAGAAACACTGAGAAACAATGACCTGCACAGCACACACTCGGTCTGCTGGGTGCACCATTAGCCACAGCCAAGCAGATGATGAACAGCAGTGCCTCTCTGTGAGCAGCCAGGCAGGTTCAAGGTTTCTAAACCAAAAACTAATTAATCTAATGTTTTTTTCTCTTCCAAAAATGAATTCCTAAATGTCCCCAAATGTGTTGCAAAAATAACTCAGTGCTTTGCTGCATTCTGCCACAGTTCAACCGCAGCCGCTATCACGCATGCTCTTTCTCTTCCTCCTCGGCGAGAGGAGGTCACTCCCGCACCGTGGCACCAAGTTATGCAGCACACATCACAAGGCAGCTCAATAGCCCTTACCCTGGCATGCCTGTTCAGAAAAACACATCATGCTTCCCAACAAATCACTTCTAATTTGGAAGCCATTGATACTCCTTGGCTAGTGTTGCATTTAACAGATTACGACTTACCTGCCAAAATATGCTGTCTATTGTGTTTCCCAGAAAGCCATCTCTGCCTTCTGATGACACCAGCTTAGGTCCCAGAATGGTCATAAATTCATCAAAATCAACCTGGCCATCCCCTGAAATGAAAGAAAAGATCCATGTTTTCATTAAAGTATGACTTAGTGCCAGGGTCTACTATGTGAGTCTGGACCTGATACGTGTTGAGAACCTATGTCCTCAATATGTATCTCCTACATCAACCTCATGGTACATAAAGACTCAACATTCATCATCATCCCAATGAAAGGCCAACATAACCTCTCAAATCCCAAATTAGGACCAGCTAGAGATGAACAGGCCATTTCTGAATCCCAGAATGTTTAGAGGCAAGTCGCTATTCAAGAAAACAACCATTTTCAGCAAGAGGACAGCAGCCAGGAGCGCTGCCAGGGTTCTTCCTTGCTGAACCAGACACTGAACAGTGAGGTCTCTGCACAGCTTTTACAGGGCCAACTCCATCCTCCAGAGGCAGGAGCACACGGAGGAGGAAGAGCCAGACTATTACGAATCCACAAGGCATTTCATTTCAGCTTTCCATCAGCATCTGTCTTTTAAAAGGCCTGTGTGCTCAGCATGCCGAGCAGACAGTGTAGACACGGCTTCGGTGCCATTAGCAGGAAGAGGAGGCTGCTCTTGCCATTAATGAACCAAGCCTACGCAGTCCCAAGCCCCTGCAGTATATTGTAAGTTTTGTAAATGAGGCATGTGGCTGTTTGAAGTATATCCAAGCATTTTATCAAATATAGCTCTTCCCTTGGAGAACTTCAGGGATGCTTAATGAAAATCACCAAACGAGACGGAAATTCATGTCTCTTAAAGGATCATAAAAATACCTGCCCCTCTCAACAGCGCGGTTCAATGCTTAGACGCCTCTCCTTTTTTTCTGTCTGTACACATATTCCCTCACACTTCGCCTCTTCATCCCATCCCACCCCTGCAGCAAGGGAAAGCCCCCGGCCAGACTCATTCCTTCCCACATTACCCCAGAGTAGGGCTTATCTTTTCCAGATGCAAACCCCACTGAACAGAACCATTTCTCTCTTTTCCCAGCCAAGTCTCCCATCTCAGGACCAGCTGTCTCTTTTGCTCCATCCCATTCCCGCTAGTCTAAGAGAGACAAGGTTTCATTGGAAGAAAAAAAGAAAAAAAAAAAAAAGTCTGTTTTTAGACCAGTTGACACAAATGAATATATTAGCCTATCTTCAAGTCCGGAAACAGAAGCCGCAGCCATAAGACTTTGCGGATTTTTTGCTTTAAATCCAGCCTGAAATCACTGCATCCACCTCTCCATGCAGCTGCTGTTACTAAACTGGCAGGTGTAAGGAGGGTCTAAAACCACTTGGCTGAAGCAGCTCAGTGCAATGGTCACCATTCCATTGCCACTGTTGATGGCAGTGGCCCCGCGTGATGACTTTCCTGTTCGTGCTGTGTGCTGCCGGCATTTGTTCTTCTTGTTATATTTCATATTCTTGATCTGCGCGCACGCACCACTGATTGGAATCTCTCTGCGGCCTTATCTGCACCGAAACACAATGTTAAATAAGCAGACTTTAAAGCGGCTCCTTTTCCAGAATGAGGATCTCTACACATTGAAGGACTTAGCCCATAATTTCATGAAGACAAGACTGAATATCCTGGAGGAGAGACAGTGAATGGAGCTCTGAAGAGAAACCCAGGAGGGATTGATAAGAGCTTTGATCCTGCAAGCAGCTTTGGTGCAGCACAGCAGACAGGGTGCAAGAAGGTTTGCAGGGCTCAGCACCGGGCAGGAAGGAACTCAGGGCAGGGACAGCTTATTAAGTGAATAAAGAAAAAGAGTGGGGACCCCGTCACTCCGAAAGCCATTCTTTAAAACATTTATAGGCCGCAGGAAAATGTGCTCTTTCCGTTGCCCCCATGGGAGACATCAGTGGATAACATCAAGTCGGATTGTATCAGTCACAGCGCGTTGGATCACGTTGGGGAAGGTAATGCAAGGTGACAGTGAATTCACAGCGCGATTTACATTGCAGCACACTACTCCAAAGGAGAAGCAGGAACAAAAACATACACTGCGATGCAGACTGCGCTCAAGAAATTAGCCAGATTAGCAAGAAAACAATTTGCATTTTAAAGAGATTCTGGTACCTGCCTGTGCATATAATTGGTCTACCCATGTCTGACCCTCAAATATTAAGCTATTCAATTTGAATTTTCTACCACGTCATTTCATGCACGAAGAACGGGGAAGGATCTTACATATGGCTCAGGAGGAAGCAGGTGCCAGGACTCTTGGGTTCTGCTTCTGACTCAGAACAAGACTTTAGGCAACCCCTTTCTGATGACTTCCCTATGCCTTTGCCAGCGATCATAACAAACTTCACAGGACTTAATTATCAGCTTAATTATAGCATTTTCCATAACCTCCAAAGAAAGATGCCATTACAAATGCATTATCCTCTTACTGAGTGTTTTTTTTTCAATTAAAACTGCTAACTAGCAAAGCAGCTAGACCCACAAGCATTTTGTTGGTAGAAATATCCCTTCAACATTCGTTTTCAGCTTCAGAAAACAAACCTTCCTGCCACCAGGATCTCAGGAGACTGCAGCATGAGAATATCAAGAGACAGAGTGAGAACTTACAACTTCAGCCGAAAACTTCTTCTAAAATATCCAGCAGCCAGGAGAGAAACACTGCAAAAAGATGGACCCTGGATGTACCCACTGCAACACTGGTTGCTTTCCAGAGTCTATGGCATACCCCAAAATGCCCAGGATCTGCAGCACCCGCTCCAGGGTCTGCAATGGGGGCAAATCAAAGACCATGCTGCTCTTTCTTGCCATACTGTTCTCCTTGGGAGACAGTAGTTTATATTCAGAATAAGCAATGTGCAGCTTATTCAGAAATTAACTTTTAGACAGTTTTAATGGCTGGAAAGAAGGGGAAGAAGATCCCCATCTGTGGAACTTGTGCTGTCTGCACACTGCTCACCTTCCATGAATCACTGCAGTAAATCCTCAGCAACATTTCTCCAGCAGCAGCCAAAGGGTCCAAATCCCTCAGATGCATCTCAGGCCAATTTATAATGTGTCTGCTGTCCACAGCCACCTCCATCCTTCCCTTCCCACAATTTTAACATTAATAACATTAGAAAGATCTCATCACAGTCACAGAAAACAACCTGCCAATCGTGGGCAAAAGAAGCTGGGAAGTGATCTAAAATAAAGTGAACAGTAAGGATGGGGTGAAAGAAGATGAAAAGCTACGGTTCGGAGTTAAGTGGTGCTCAGCAGGTATTCTCCTCTCACAACTCACACCGGTTATAAATGCAGAATAGGTCTAAAAATCTATGCTGTGCTGGGCATAAGGACCACATTGACTAAGGCAGTCACACATTAGTATCACTTATTTACAAATCAGAGAGGACTAGGAGACATCATTGGCCATGCAGAGCTTCCCGGGTCCCACCCAAGTCCCAATGTCAGCAGCAAACACTTGAATGAGGGATCGTAGCCCATTGTCCTGCAAAGAAAAATCAAGCTCATCTTACTGCTATTCATGCTATTGTTAATCCACCCTAATTATTTGTTTATTTACTTATAGAGTAGCTCTAGGATTTGTCTTCCCAATAATATTTCCTCTTAATCCCTGCATTATGTCAAAATGTAAGAAGGGGGTTAGCAGTTGTGTGGCTAAAATCTTGCATAACTCAAAGGATGACTCAGAACATCGCTGTCCACAGAGTTACATCAGAGATGAATTAGATCTGCTTATCATTATTAGTCTGTTAGCATCTGCTCTATGCTAAGTGTTTCCAGACATTCACAAAGGTTTATTCCCTGCAAGGCACTGTCTTGACTCAGACAAAGAGCAGGCAAGTGTGATGATAAAAAGGAATAGCAACTTGGTTCACTGTCAGCAGCCTTGGGAGCATTTGCATGAACCTGGCTAATTTCTCTGCTGTGGATTGGGAAGGCCTAGAGATACCCAAGATCAGGAACGAGTCTCTTGGGACCTTCTACTCCTTCCATGGTGGCCACGGGTTCTCAAGGCTGGACTTGGATTCTTCTGTTAGATGTGGCCTGTTGCATGTCCAGTGCTCACCTTTTGCCAAGTTTGCAGAAGATAGTGGAGGGGTAGCTAAAAGCAGCACAAAAACAGGAAACCAAGATCAATTCCAGCTTTCCCAGACATTGTAGCCTAAGGAGAGTTACCTTAGACCTCGCTGCCCCAGAAAGGGATCTTTGAATAGCCATTAGTTATTCAAAATAATGTGATGTGATAAAGGAGAAAACACTAATGCCTCAATGCTCAGAGAAGCCTCCAACCACTGAGCTCCCAAGGAGTAAACATAGGGTTAGACAAATATATCTGGGGAGCTGAAGTGTCCTAGGAGCCTCTACCGTTTTTGAAAGGGGATTTACTCTCCTAAATCACTTGCACTCAATCCGAATCTATTCACATTGCAAGATGCTTTCAGAGCCTCAGACCAGAGTGATTTCAAGGTGCTATTTCCTCTTGCTGGTACTGCAGAGCTGAATACAGAAAAACACAGCCATCTCTCTAAGCTGATGTTCGGAGTGTATTCTTATCTCCATCCCAAAGATTTTCTCTTTCCTCATCCTCCCCGTTTCTTTATAGGAGGGGAAAAGGGAATGTTGCATTGGCTGGAGGCCATTTGGTAGGATAGAGCAACCACCTGGGGAAGGCAGAGCATGGCAGCCCCTTGCCAGGGCACCCAAGGGGGATGTCACTGTGTGATGCCCTCCATCTGTCTTCTTACACCACGTCATCCGCTTGGCCTGATCCCAACTGAGCACAGTCCTAACAGATCTACGTTCAGAAATAGTGTGTCCAGACTGGAAGTGCTGGACAAGGAGAGCACTCAACTAGCAGAGCCTGTGGGAGGTCACCCCGGGGAAGGTGGGAGAGGGGAGGGGGAACAGGGTCGGGCTGGCAGTGGGCTGCGAATCTCCCACATCCCAGGTAGGAATGGCCCACGCCAGAGCTCAGGCACATTCTCCTGTCAGAGCGGCGCTGCTTTGAAGCAGTAATTAAACGCTCGCTAGAGCTGGAGCTTGAACCTGTCTAACCCCCATCCCCAGGGGACAGCCCTGACCCCCAGCTCTCAGTCGCCTGCTGTCTTTCCAAAAGCCTCCTGCTGGAGCTGCTCCCTCAGAGGATGAATTTAAATATTCAGTGAGCTAAAGAAAGACGTCAGAGGGAGGAAAATAGAGAGAGGAGCAAACAGAAAAGAAAAAAAAAAAAAGGCCCATGGATTGCATTGCATGGCAAACCAAGCTCCAAGGGCAAGACTTGCACTTGGTTTTCAGAGCCTTGTGCATTAAACCAGGGCCCTGCAGAATCTGGCTTGACTGCTTCCTAAATAAGTCTTTTCCGAGGCTGGCCTCAGCATCCTCCCTCCTCCTTAAAAGTTTCTTGTCAAGGCACTAATATGAGGCACACATTTAAATGGAGATGAGAATCTGCTGTGTGTAGACTGATAAGTATTCACTTTCTTCTTTTCCTCTTCTTTTTTTTCTTCTGGAGTCTGACCTCCAGAGAGCAGCTAGGTGATATATTTAAAGTTAATGAGATAGTCGTTTGCAGCCTGGGTCCCAGGCGCACACCAACTCCTGTTTATTTTTATTCTCTTAATAGCTGGCTGCAGCCACTCGCTGTCCTACTCTCTGTCATTGTTTGCACCCATAAAGAAACCTGTGCAACAATAATATAATAACACAGTTTTGTGAGGGCTGTTGCTGCTATGGCTTGAAATGATGCAGAGGAGGTGCACAGAAGAGCTCCAGACACAGGATATTTCCCAGACAAGTATTTTGGTTTCAGCGGTTTTAAAGTCTGCTCAGTGCTCTGCCCTTTCCCCCAGCTGGACCCAAAGACTCTCTCCATAATTTCACCGAGTGGCACCTGCCCAAATGTTACAGAAAAGGAGGTTGCTAGACCTCTTCTGTGGTCCTGCACCATTATGCATGCACACAGGAGGTGCAGTAAGTCTCCAGGATGGAGAAATGTGACGAAGAGTATTTCTTATTTCCCAAGAATACTGTTCACATTCCCTTCAGTAATTTCTCCAACAGACCTGTCTGCAGACTATATTTTACAACAGGGAAAACATGTAAAAACATCAATTCTTCTTACTCCTCAGGGGCAGTAAGGGGACACCAACTAACCACTCTTACCATCCACCTGTGCTGCCACACATCACCATCACTTCAGCATATGGAGTTTTAGTGTGTACAGCTTTTTTTAAGGAACCAGTGAGCCAGAGCTGAGGAAGGGAGTGAAATATCTCCATTGAAGCCCACTCTATCCCCAAAGGTCAACTCCAAGTCCCTTGGTTTCAAGGGAAGCTTTGCAGCTTTGGTTCAAGGAGAGCTCCAGGTAAAAGATGAGCAAACTGTACAGATGCAAGTTCCCGGAGGAGGAAATTTCCATGGGGTCTGAGAGGATCAAATGAAGCCCAAAGAGCAGGGTCAGGGGGTGCATTTGTCCCAGGAATAAGAAAAAGACCTTGACAGTTATTCAATCTAAGCAACATGTTCGCTTGTCTTGCAAAGGAAACTGCTGCAAAGGGCTTGTTTGCTTTCCCACGACACAAATCTGTTAATGACTCGTGTTTGCCCAAGGGGAGCCTGTCTAGAAGTGACTGAAGAGGAGCATGATGGGCTCTAGGTTTGCAACCACAGGTCTGACGTGCCCGGCTGTACATGGGTGCATCTTCTCCAAGACAGTAAGTGGAGTTTTGTTGATAAAAGTCCACTTAGCACTCGGTGCAACCACAGGATCAGAGGTGCTCCAGCACGTTTGCTGGGGTGACTGAGCAAGGATTGAAACAAGCAGGGTGTTTTCAGTGCTTGGTGTGAGGACAGAAGTGCAACCCAAACCATCCCCTAGATTGCAGGAAAAGCCGTTGGACATCCACCAAGGAGCAGCACCATGCACCTCCGGCATCCCAGGGATGCTGGGATTAACACCCCTTGTGGGTGGCAGTGCTGCAGGGGCTGCCACGCATGCCTTGACATCAGCCTTGTGCCCGTGGCCCCTGGGGACGCCCTCCCCAGCACGAAAGCACCAGGGCAAGCAAAGCGAGAGGGTTCGCAGGGCGGATTTTGCAGAACTGCAGCTGCTCCTGCAAGGCGTAACCCATCAACCCCTTTGCCAAGCGACGGGCAGAAACAAAAGCACACCTGAACTGCAGATAGGGCTCTAATTACCTTTTCTCACCAGGGCCCAAGAAGAGCAGGGAAGCTCTGTGGGCATCATGGCAGTGATCAGGCAGCTCTGCTGAACTCAGAGGCAACCAGCAAGTTAGTAGCTGGGTAAAACGGAGGAAAAACGCAGCACGTACATCCTATGAAATCAAAATTGTACTAGCAGGAATACAGCATTTAAAGGAGCAAAACAGCAACAGTGAAATCAAATTACAGGGCATATAAGGCAGATCAGTGACCACACGCTGTGTTTTGCAGAGGGCTCTGCCTCTGTGGGAGCACGAGACAGGACTCAGGGAGGGAAAGGCAGCTCCATGTTTCCCATTACTCAACACATGCTCACAGTCACGCTATCTCGGCGCCGCATCAAGCATGGAATTTGATCTCACTTATGAACTTCTTTCTGGTACTGATCTGCAACTCCAACTTGCTCCATCAGCAACAAAAACTCCTCTTCGTTCTTTCCAGTGAGAACACGTAATATGATTATCTCCCTTCTACAAATCAGAACAGACACGATGCAAGCAGCCTTTATAAATCAAGACAAGTCTTTTGCCAAATCCCTTCCTAGCCTGGCATTGCCCAATGACCAAGTTTCCCAGCTCAGCAACACTCTCCAGGACCATCACACTAAAATGTTGCTGATATCTAAAAATCAGAGATCCTTGAATTGAAG
The DNA here is from genome assembly GCA_032273925.1 of Rhynchotus rufescens. Lineage (NCBI taxonomy): Eukaryota > Metazoa > Chordata > Aves > Tinamiformes > Tinamidae > Rhynchotus > Rhynchotus rufescens. Next base: position 68,384 of record JAVCKT010021614.1, read on the forward strand.
AGAGCAAGCCCCAAATCCTCAACAACCTGGCCATTCTTTTCTTATTAACTCTACATTTTAAGAGAGAAATGGTTTCTGGTGCACCACCACCAGTCTGGGCCATTTTCCATACTTTCATGATGAAATATTGAGTCAAAATGAACTACCTACGGCAGTTAGAATGGGAAAAACAAACAAAAACACAAGAAGAAGAGAGAAAGCTATAAAAAAGTTTTTAGCTTATGAGCTTGTCAATGTCACAGTTGTTCTGCCCAGGATTTTGCCAGCTGATATAGAAAGAATCAAACATTCAGCTACACAAGCGTCTAAGAGCAGATCAGTTCCCCTTCTTCAGGTCATAGGGAAGTTCAGCACTGAATTTCTAGAGGAGCTATTTATTTTCTCTCTAGATATCCCACTACAGCAGGTCTTTCTGTGCTTCCCATCCTTAACAACAAGCTCCACACAGTGGACTTCATGCAATATCCACTCTCGTTTTTGCATTCCCTGCATGAGGAAAGCCAAGTGTCATCAAATCAAAGCAATGCCTATAAAGAAAAACAGATCCAACAGCAATAGAACAGCTAGGAAAAATTGCTTTTAGGGCACCAGCTATACTGACACCATCCCTTGATGACATGCAGTTATGCCACTGCGGTTATTCTCTTCCCAAAGGACACCAAGGCAGAAGTGGTGCGAGCGTGTGCATGCAGGAAAGTGTCTTGCTGCATTAAGATGCAGTGAGGGTAGCATCTGAGCAGCACAACTTTTGTGAGCAAGGCAGGAGAGAGCAATAGAAATGCAGTCTTTTCATGCCAGCAATGGGGCTGTCCAAAGCACAACTAGTTGAAAATTGGAATTGCCCTGTCCTGGGAGAACTGCATATCTTCAAATTGTATTTTGCCTGCACTACCAGGTACAGTTTGATGGTTTTCCCCTTTACCTTCATTATCATTTCCCACTAAATTCCCCCAGAAACCATATATTAAAAAGCAGCCAAGGAATATTTAGAATTTTAATTTGAAGTTTCTTTCTCCTGTTTTTTATTACTCAGCAAGATGTCACAGGATGCGCTCCATGTTCTCTCTTAACACTGATGTGTCACATAATGTGATAAAAGGTAACAGGGACCTGGTTTGTATTTATGATGGAAGCCTGCTCATCTTTTGCTTAATCAAAGTACTTCTATTTGTACTATAATAATCTGACACACCGAATCTTTTTTTTTCCTCCTGTGCTAGCCCGAAGTTATTTTTCTAGAGTACTGAAAACCAGCTGCTCCTCTAATTAGTGCACTGAGTGCTTATTTTATTCTTCAGATAAAAGTGTCTTGTGTTGCAATGAAACAGTTTGACACTTAAGTCACACATTCATCTATTTTACTGCTAAAGTCTACTTAAAGAGCAGGCTTCCTAGGTAAGATAACACATTTAATATGCCGTTTCATTGCAGTTTTATTAGAATTACTGCCAATTTGAAGAATTTACAAATAATTTCTTTCCCAGCACATAAATATGCAAAATACATTGCTCTCCACACACTAACAGAACATTTCAGGCCATTTTCCAGATTGCAGATGAAAATGCATACATCTCCCTTATTCTGCAATGTTCACAAGCAGGCACTACTTAATTTTAATCTTCATTATGTCTAAGAATGAAGTGGATACAAAGGGATAAACTAGGGTAAAATTTTGCTTCTATTTCCAGACCAATAGGAACTGACATACTCCTATATGGCAATGTCATATATTCAATATATCCTTGACATACCTCCATCTACTCTGAATAACCTTCTGCTGGCTATGGTCTGTGGTGTGTACACCACATCTCTCCACAGGTAAACACACAAGCAAAATTTGACCTCATGCGATGCTCTGAGTGACCACAATATCACTGCTTTTCAGAGAGAAGTATTTCTGCTCACAAGAACTCCTTGTCTCGCTCTTATTTCCCCAAGCACGGCAATACTGTGCCATCTTCCAGTAGTTCATAAAATGATACATCTCTGATGATTTATACGCTTTTCTTAGAGACCTTGAAATATTCCAGGTATAGTCTATTTTTTTTCTCCCTAATTCAGTCTTTTTATGATGACTAAAACTGTTCTCCATGCAGCAGCTGTGTTTCTCTTCACCTGGGTAAAGTTTGCCTTCCAAGGCAATCCAAGAACCACCGCTCATCCACTCTCACTGAGCAAGGACAGAGCATCTTCTGCCCCGTGGGGCATCTCCTGCTCCTAAGTCCTCACGTTGTCCGCAGATACAAATACAAAGAAATCAACCCAATGGGCAATTGTGCCCACATTGGCTTAGAAACATCCAACAGGAGTCTCTGGTGATCATCAGGAAGCTGCTCTGGTGTTTCTTACTACAGGATTCACTGAGCACAGTCATCTCCAACCCCATCATTGTGAGTGGAATTATAGGCACAGCAGATCTCCACGCCCAGCATCCATGTTTAATTCAACCTGTAATGCTTATGAGAAATTATCTTTTGGGATTTTGATGGGCTTCTTAAAATCTGCCTAGGGAAACAGAGGATAATTCCACTAGTTCCCCATGCAAAGAAAACTAGGAAGTAAAAAGAAGGAAAGGGAAAAATGTTATATTCCCAAAATCCTTGTGCAGAAACTGGTGAGCATACTAGGGATGTTATCACTCTCAATAAAATAAAATGTATGCACATATACACACACAAAAGATTTAACTGATGACCAAACTGAATGATTTAAGACTCAGAGACAACTTAAAGGAAGGTAATCAGATAACTGAAAAAGAACTCCCTTTTGACTATTCTGACTACAGCTGCTGTCAGGACACTTTTGACTTGCTGACGTGTTCTCTGCTACGAACACCTCTGCACCAAGAGCAGCATTAGCTCTGATGAGGAAAGATGGATCAGGCTTGGTCAGAACATAAAATAAGAGAACTCTATGGAGACCAACTGACTGAAGGAGAGCTCTTAAGGTGATGTTCTTCCCATCAAGTCAGTAATAAAATTGTGCCCTTGTTCAGCAGTGGGGACAGTTGGCTGCTGACAGATTATCTGTAAAGGAAAGTTTATGGTAGCACTCAAAAGCCACAGGGGCACTAAAAGCTATATGACATCTGTGAAGAGTTCCTGGGCAAAATCCAAGCTTAGTAATTGTCATTTTCGCTTGTGCTTGAGCGGCCTTTTTTAACCACCTAAATTCTGCCTTCAAATGCACTGGATTATGAAATGCACTTTTATTTCTGTTCCAATTTGAGAGTTTACTGTGTATTAGTAGACAGTTGCAGCCCCAGAAAAGACTTTTTCTTAGGTGGTGGTGGAGTTCTTCCCTGAATTATTTACTGGGTTTTACGAGATGCTTTGTGACAGAGGGTGACACACAGGTGTGAAATACTCTTGTCATGTTAGCTTATCCACCTTCAGAAAACCAGTCCAGCATGCAATGCATATGTTCCTCTGGAAAGAAGTTTTGTCCAACCTAGCAAAGCCATCTTCCCTCTTGGAACAAGCAGGCACTCCTCAGCTTGACCCTGTCCCTGCAGAAAAGAGGGTTCACAATGAAAATGAAACCCAGATCAGCCCTGGTTGTTCCTCACTAGAAGCTTGCCACTTAAATGAGCCCAGGCAGACGCAGCCACTCTGCCACCCTGCAACGCAAACGTGCTTCCAAGGGCGTTTCTGATGAAAACCTCATGTCTGCATTAGTGCTGCTCCCGATGGAACACAGGGCTCTGCCAATTGTATTCCCTCGTTATTAGCAAACCCTGGCAGCAGCTTCATGTGGAGAGATGCATGTCTGGCTACAGGACCTGTGGCCATGTGGTAACTTGCAGGCCACGTGCCTTGGGATGCCCAGGAGGATTGCTGCCTCCTCCGCAGCCTCTCCTTCCCGCAGGGCACTCCTATGTGCACGTGGCATCTCATGCAGCCTCCCACCCACCAGACACGGTGCCAAAGCTGGGCCCGCAAAGTCCCTCTACCCTTGGGAGGGATATAAGAGTGTAAGGAAAAGAGTATATCAGGGACCCCAGTGCCTGACTCATATCCCACGGAGGTGGCTGGATTTGGGCCACGCTGCCAAATGTTGCTCACTTGCAATGGGAGAGAAAGGAGGAAACAATTGATGGTTCTTACTGCATATTTCAAGCTATACTGCAGAAAAAAAATAAAGACAATTTATTGGAGAAAAAAAAAAAAACAGAAGATCCATAATCCATATAGCATTAATTCAGTTTGCAGCCTAGGTAGATATTTCACATAATAGTCCCCCTGTTCTGTCTATGCTTAAGACATTCCCCAATATGCTAGTTTTATTGCTGTTTTTTTTTAATAGATGGTCCATTTGACATTCACGTAACACTGACTTTTGTCTACTCTCAAAAGTTTTTGCACAAAGCACTGACAACGGACAGCTTAGACATCAGTAGAACAAACGAAAAACAAAACAACTGGACCACATCTTTAGAGCTCTTTGTAGGAATTGTTGACCTGGAAGAGATGAAGAACTGCCATCCATCTTTGCAGAAAGCACACTGACCCTCTTGAGGCATCTCAGACATGGATTTAACTCCTTCCATCTGTAGCTCATTACTTTTTTGACTCCACCATTCCACTTACAGGTCCCTGCACACTAGGAGTGTATATGAAAGAGTGCCAAAGTCTCGAGTGAGGCTGAGAGTCAAGGAATAGCTGGAGATGAATCAAGCCTGGAACCCAAAGCCACTGCACTCTTTTTTTCCAAAAAGCGCACAGTTTCAGTAAAACAGCCCATGAATTGGCACCATGCTGAGTCTGGCCTTTGCAAAATCTGAAGAGAAATCGGTTAGTCTGTTAGGAAAGGCCAGCAGAACATAACAAAGTGCAAACTATAAGTTTGGGAGAAAATATTTTTAAAACCAATGGATTTTTTTTTCTTTTAAGTATGGGATCGTTTCAACAGCTTATCTTCTCCAACCCCTGGTTTTGATGTTTCTTTTCTGCTCTGCTGTAGGAGATAATCTGAGCATCCCAGAGAAAGGCTGTCATCCTCCTCTCTGCTTCATCTGGCGAGAAGGGCTGCCTTGCTGACAGCGCGATGAGCAAACCTGTGCTCACAGCACACACATGAAGCAGTAGAAAACACACAAGAAAGTTCGCTCCCATCAGAATCACTGCCTAGTTTATCCACCAAATAAAGCGTCTGAGCCAAGCCTAGGAGTCTGCAGCCTTTAGCACACTCAAGCAGTGAGCAGGTCACATTTAAAAGAGATGCATCTTAAGAATCCTCCCCAAGAGCCACTGAACAACACAGGGAACACAACCTGAATTTAAATTTGCAGATTTATGATGTTGTTTTCTTCTTCTCTTAAATGTCTTTGGTGGCTGAAAGCTCCTACTCTGTACATGCTGGTTGGCCTGGTTAATAAGGTGGTGTTGTGTAGCTCACACAGATAGTATGTGGGCTTGGGTATCCTGGAGGAGATAATGAAGCTTCACCCCCATTGCTACCTTTTCCTACAAGCTTTGCTTCCAGCAATCTGCCCATCAAAAGGTGCTGGAAAGTGCATGCGGTTGCAAAGCGATCCTTTTCAGCTTGGGGCTGCATCCAGGACTCGCTGAATTTGCATTATCTCATCTAACTCTACACAATGTTTTCACACTGTCATGGATTCCTGTACAATGAAAGGAGATGGTCTGATCAACACTGCATCTTCCTTGCACAATTCAGGCATCCAGAAAGTCTCCCTTACATCTCTGACCCAAGGACATTTTAAAGACAGTTCTCTCATTCAGCTCAGCTATGATTGTAGCTTTGCAGCAGTTAAAAAGTACCCCCCTGGCTCCAGCATCCTGATGCTGCATTTCTGTTCCTGTTAATGGTGGGTTCTGTTTCTTTTATTACCTCTTAGTAATCGTTTGAGGAGCTCTCACAGCGGGACTTCGCTCAAAATTATTCCACCCTTCAAAACTTCTCCTTCCAAACATCAACGTTTCATTACAACACAGCACAGCTCTCACCCACAGCACCATTTACTGGCAAGGAGCAGATAAGGCCACCGAGCGTGGCTGCAGAGCCTGCGTCGCCTGGTTAGGCATACTGGTCATGTTCTGCTAAGTCCTTCACTTCAGCATCACTGGGCCAGACACTGCCCAGGAACCAGCAGAGAAACACTGCAACAGCCTTTTACATCCCTTGGCCTGCCTTTGTGGTGGACAGGCACCAGGGAGCCCAGGGGTAAGTGCCAGCAGAAATATGAGGAGGACCCAGAGGCTCACACGGTCCTTGGACTGTTCTCCTCCTAGGAAAGCCCAAGAAGAGGTATGTAGAAGAAGGGGACACCTGCACAACGTGACATGGTCTGTGAGGAAATACAGGGCTTCAGCTTCCTAATTTGCTCTCTCCAGAGCTGCCACACGACTGTGGTGTCCCCACAAAGGTGTCAATATGATGACTCTTCCTCCCAGGCCACCACGGCTGAGGAGCCACGGGCATGAATTCTACTCCTTGCCCTGCTGTGGGCTGGTTGCAATGACAAGTTGGGCTGCTCCATCTCTCTGCCTTTCACTTTTCTCTATTGTCCTTTTCTTGCCATGGCTATGCTGACATGGGTTGAAATGACATAGGAAAACCATCCTGCACCTCTAACACAGAAAAAAACAGCTGCAAGGACTTACCATCCATGTCAAGGCGTTGCATGATAATTGCCAACTCCACCTCACTTGGCATGTATCCCAAGGAGCGCATTGCCATGCCCAGCTCTTGCTTGGATATAAAGCCGTTCCCATCCCTGTCCAGGACCCGGAAGGCTTCACGTATTTCTGCAATTGAGAAGAGGAGGAGGGAGTTATCAAGGTGGAGGACTTCTTGGATAACATATCTGTCACAAAGGACAAAGATACAGCATAAATTGACTTTTCTAATGCTAATGAGGCATAGCTGATAATATCCAGGCAGTGTAAACAGGGTGTGCTCATAGATGCATACATATAGGTGTCTGAACGAGCTTACTCATGCAAAAGTGTGTATGTAGATGGGCATATCCATACAACTGCCTCCAGATCCACAAACACAGAACACTATATGCCTGCCCGCTTCCTATTTTCTGTGATCAAATATAATTGCAGAATAATTGTTCAGTACACAGGGAACTCCCTTTGGCTTCTACAGAATCTGCCCTGGCCTGTGGTGGGTGTGAATGGGTCATCCTAAAATAAAGCCTACCTTGTGTAGGGGTGTCCAAGAAACCTGGGCTAAGGGGCTTCTCAAATAGCCCTTCTCCAACGCCCTCAGCACATCTGCAAAGTAGACTGACTTAGTGTCATGCCAGGAGGGTACCAATCTTGGGTTCCTCAGTGCGATCAGCATCATTGCCAGCAAAGACAACAAGGCTTTGGCCAAGAGTCTGTGAGACAGTGAATGGAAAAAGTTGGGCATGAACTGTCTCCCCTACACGGTCCAGAGGTCTGTCATCACAGCCTAGACATGCTGATGCACATCTTTTAAGTTTTACCTGGACAATTTTCACTGCTCAGTGCTTGCCATAGCTCCTCTCCAATTTGTAACTGTTTTACAGCTATAAACAGCCTCAGATCAATAAAAATACTGACAGCCTCAAAGGAATCACTTCCATCATTCTTCCCAAGCCTGGCTCAGCTTCTGACATCTGACTTTGTTTTGTTTTTTACCTCTGGCACATCCCCCTCTGGCCTTTACCAGCTGCTTTGGAGCCACGCAGCACGGCGCGGCCACGGCTCAGCGGGGCCGCGCGCTTCCCACATCGCACACACTTCAGACCTTTCTTAACTTGAAGACTCACCAACAAGCTCCTCAGATTACGTGTCCCTTACAGGTGAACGTGCCAAAAAGAGTAACTTTCTTTCAGACACCAGGAGCCTGTTTATGCAAAGGGATTTCATTGGAGGTGAGGTGAAAGAGAGGGAGCTGATCCTACAATTTTGGTTAGATAGTCATGCTGTGGAAAGGAAAACATGGGATGTTTTATTATAGATCTTCCCAGAAAATAATCAACAATTGATTGGTTCAGTAAGTGCATTAGCTTTCCCTTTTTGACCTTTGCTGCAATATATACATTACTTTTTTAGAGTATTGTTAGTTTACCTTTCCTGGGTGCTAGATGCCAAAAGAGCGGATAATTAATGTAAGCCAGCTGTGTTCACAACTATCTACCAGAACCAAAGCCTACAAAGTGCCCAGGGAAATGCAAGGCAAGCACTGACCAAGAAACCCTGATGTCCACAAGCTTCTCCACCAGTGCTGCTTCCTGACAGGGAGATACTGTCCAGGTCCCACCACAGTCCCTTCTTTTGGGATGCTACAACCTGTGGAAACCCCACGGCTACTGCTATGTAAAATGCAATGAGAGATGAGGTGTGGTCAGGAGGGAAAGGAAATTCCAGCCCTATGAAACATGACCTGTGGGTCCCAGCAAGTGGTTCAGCAAGGTTGCTGAATCAGACCAGTCACATCCTTGCATGGAAGCTTATCAACGTGGGGAAAGGGGCCAGGGGAAAACATTCTTCAGAAAGCAGCAGCTTTGGGGAGAAAAGAAAAATAAAATCCCTATTCTCCTACCCCTTCCTATCAGGAAGCAGATTGGATGGAGAAAGCTTGCCCAGCCCTGGAGAATGTGGGCACTAGCCTCAGAAACAGGAGAGTGTCCTCAGCGCAGCCACAGGCTCCCAGCACGTCGCTCCTCCCTCTCCCACTGCTCCCCACACAGAAGAGAAGCAACAGCCTCCTGCAGTGGGGCTACTTCAAAGGCAGCGGATGCTCCACCTGGGAAAAAGCTGAGCGCCTCACAACGCACCCAGAAATGGCCTTGGTGACGTCTTTGCTAACATGTTATTTCAATTTTTAGAATACAAAGGCAGCTTCTAAATCAGCTCACATCAAAGTTCACACTCCTCCCTTGACGACTCCAGCACTTTAGCGAAGTCTACTTCAATTTGAATGCGCTGCTCGCCACCGTGTGTGATACCCTGGTGATGTGCCAGGGCCAGGGCACTTCCACAACCCCACGTTTAATCACCACCACAACCATGGCCAATCATGATGAGATGCCATCAATTATTAATCCCGCCAAAGAGCCCAGTGATGTCAAAAGGGAAGATCTTATTAATATTTCCATGACTCTGTGACCAGATCTGTGGTATTTATACTTTTGGTTCATGCATGAATCAACTGTGGCTTCTTTAAACGTAAATGCAACCCTGGATCCACCTTGTCCCCCTGCCAGCCCAGGCGGTGTAATTGCAGCGATATGAAAAGCCAGAGAGGCAGCTCAAAGCGAGCTCGGCTGGAAATATCAGTACATAAAGCAAAGAGCCTTCGGAGTAGGAATGAATCCCATTAGACACCGCCAGCTGTAGTGAAATCTATTTTCATATCCTGTGCTGAGAGCTAAAATGCAGTAAATATTACTTCGAAATCAATTAATTTTAAATAAACCTTTGACAGATGAAAAACAAAGAGCGAATAATATTGCCAACAACTGAGAAAGCGTTTTAGAAAATAAAATATGAATCTACCTCCAGAAAAGTTTGCATGTGAGTTAGACTCATTCAAAATCACATGAAGAAATTGCTTATGCACAGGGGCTTCACTGTAGTGTTCCTGAATTATTCTGAAGTATTCCTTTCTGCCTGGCTAGTGTGCTCTCCAGATTCCCCTTTTCCAAAAGGTGGACTGCAACATTTGAGCCTTGATCAGGAAAAAAAAAAAAAAAAAAAACACACGCAAATCTTTGTTCCAGTTCTGCTTCATACCTTTAAGAAATCTGAACTTTTGACCAAGCCTGAAACAGCCTTTGCATGCCAACTTCTGACCCCGAACGGAGGTTTTCTTCTCTTTTTTTTCCCCTCTCATCAATCTATAAATACCACTTTGTGCAGAGGTACATTTGAAGAGCTATTTATAGGTTGAACACACTGTGCAAGAAGCAGCTACGACCTCAGTC
>JAVCKT010021616.1:0-14010 GCA_032273925.1 Rhynchotus rufescens
TCTCTGCGGGGCTGCTCTCCAGCAGGTCAACCCCTAATCTGTACTGGTGTCCAGGGTTATTCTTCCCCAAGTGCAGGACCCTGCACTTGCCCTTGTTGAACTTCATGAGATTTCTAACTGCCCAGTCGTCCAGTCTATCCAGGTCCCTCTGGATGGCTGCACAATGCATACTGCTGTACTTATTCATGCAAGCAGTTGCCTCTTTTCTGTAGTCACTGTCTTAACAGAGAGGAAGATGTAAGGCTGACATTTCAGTTATGATCACTGCTGCTGATGAACACGAGAACAGCTTTTCTCTGGTAGTTTTCTATTCTGTGGGTCTTCTTTGTGGATCTTACCAGAAGATTACAGGGGTCTAGCTGACAAAATTTACTCTTCCATTTCTGCTTAAAACAGATTTCATGAGAAATAAGGTTATCCCCATTACATAATGGAATGAAAGAGGCTGATTCATAATTATGACAAAGTATTCACTTCATTATATTATACAGTGTATTTGGTTCCTTCTAATCAAATATGGAGTTGCAGATGCTAAGAAATGGTTTGAGAAGTTTGACTAGTTTCTGAATAACATTGTCTTGCTTGTGTGAACTTAGCCAAAAGCACAAAGCTTTAGTCATAAGTCAGAAAGTATTCATTCCATTTGATGATGGGGCTAAAAATTAACTAAATTGGTCATGTGTGGAGATAATGGAGAATTTGTATGCTGTCTCAAACACAGGACGTCAAACAGTCTATAAATGCTCATCAAGGAGTAACAATGGCTGTAGCTGTCCGTAAAATACAGAAAATCTGAACCCAGGAAACTAATGACATACCTGTGTCAGGGAAAAGCTGATCTTTGAACCAAGTAGCTAAACAGCATGAAAGTGCTGTTAATCACAACAATGGCCCTAGAGTTTCCTATCCCAAGGATTTACAGAAGCACACACAGAATTTAAGACAGAACTAATAAAAAGCGACTCTAATAAATGACTTAATGGCTTATTTTTGAGAGTCAAAATTGAAAGAGTAGGTTCTTAGCTTTTAAAATGCTTATTAGATGGCCATTCATTTGAGTAGCAATTTCTATGCCCTGCCTCCTCCATACAGATGGCAAAGGTGAAGCTGAAATAGCTCAGACTGCCTGCACAAGAAGAGCTTCCATGAGCACACACTGATTTGATCCCATTGCCCATTTCCATATCCCAGTTGAGACATCAGAGATCCTGTACACCTTTATGAATTCAGATCAGTTTGGGAGAAACAGGTATTTCAGATCCACATTCAGGTCTTCTTGAGGATTATAACTCTTCAGATATCACTTGTTTTAGTTAGAGGATAGGCTTTGTTTTTGCTATTAGTTTAGGCACAGGTTCTAGTTCTCTTGGAAAGAAAAGCATAACCCTCTTGTATTCTGGAATATTGACTAAAAGAGGATCACATCATTAAATCCTGCTTTACTGGAGTGGTATGCTCAATTCCCATCTTCCATATATTGTCCCTCTAGCTTACCTGGGTTTACTGATGACTGCTACCCCTGTAGAACTGCAGTAACTGTCAATTCAGGACATAAACAAATCAAGAATAACACTCTTAGGATCTTATGAAATGGCTAGTAAAGCAAGTTTTCTTTGCTGCTCCTGCTTAATATGGCTATCTCTGCTCAAAAAAAGGGGGGTTAAAGGGTTGATAAGGAAATTGAAGCCTTAATGCATCCAGAAAATACCAAATTACTTGCAAGTTAGATTTTCTTCTCAAATACAAGGAAAGCAGAAATTTTATATCTTTTAAATGTAGAAGTGCATAAGTTTATTATGACTAAAAGCTTTTTTCTTTTTTTAATCCAGCTGAAGTTAGTGATATAAATAGGCTGGAATAAACTATGCCAGGTACAATGTAAATGGGAATCAAAGGCAAGGGGAATTACAGAGACAGAAAGCTGGAGATATAAAGATAACTAATTTTTCAAATATATTAAGGCAATAAGGCTACACATTGCTTTCTTTGGTGTATTGATTCTCATACTTGATCTTGCATTGATGTAACTGAATGCAAACACTTAATACAGAAAAAAAATATTTTACAGTTGAAGTCACGTCCTCAAATAGACAAGTTCTGCACAAAAGCAGGATTGTATGTAAACTGGAGTTAAAGCCAAAGAGTTCTGCAAAAGAGCAAAATCCCTGGTACATGTTTTGACTTTATCTACAGTGGCTAGCTGTGTCAGTGTTTTCTGTAAGTGTGCAAAATGGTGCATGCAATACCCCATCAGCGATGAGAGTAAAAGCAGCAGGAGGGTGCCACTTTATTGCCTAAGTCTAGTAAGTCATGGTTATTTTGTACAGAGCATGTACCAACATGTCAATTTTTTGGGTCAAAAGTGATTGTTCTACTTTGAGTAGGAGGAAGGGTGAAAGAAATGGTGAATTCAGATGCCTTAAAGGGGCACTTTCGCAGAAGAGATGTAATGTGTGGAATTGAAGTTCATACTTCTTAAGGTGAGGAAATCACCACAGTAGCTTCTGAAAACCTAACGCAAGTGGAGTTTCTAATTCTGTCACAGACTGTAACATAATGCTGAGAGTGACTTAAATACACAATGAAACACCATTCCCATTTTTTAAAAAATAGAAGACTTCTACTGTCCAGTAATTAAAATGTCTTAAATGGAAATCAGACTATGGAGATCAAAATATCAAGAGGATATTTAAATGGAACTCTCCTGCACTATACTGTGCTTTATACTTAGCACCTTTTTTCTCAGAAACTCAAAGCTCTTAGTTTACTAATACTACTGAGTTTAGCCTCACAACATCCGGTGAGGTAGGTAAGTTTACCCCCATTTCACAGATGGGAAAACTGAGGCAGAATTCTGGAGCAACTTGCCCACGGTCCTGAAACTTGTCAGTGGCAAAACCAAGAACAGATTTTCAGAGGTCAAGATCCCAGACTTCTGAATGATTAAAGTCCTTCCCTACTACCACAAAGCAAGCAATACATGCAACTTTTCTCCTCCTACTGCTGAAGTGGTGATGGCACAAAAATAGCGAATGATTTTTCTTGACTGAATTCCCACATTCTTTGGCAAAAGCACTTGGTGCTGTCAAGTGCTGTATTGTGTTCTCTGCAGAGGTGTTTCCTCTGAGGCAGGTAGAAAAAGGTGGTTTCTCCATGGCGGGGAGACTGTACAGGTCCAAACAAAGTAGTCTTACTTATTGCAGAAGACCTGCTGCTTAGCATTTTTCACACGTTCTTCCTCCTTCAGGTTCTTCTGCCGTGCATGCTTGCTGGAGATCAACTCCACGTGTTCTGAGGGAAACCAGCCTCTCTCTCTGTCAGAAAGCTTCACTCCTTCCATCCACCCTGCGGGTGTAGGGACAAGTGCAATAGGATGAAAAACAATGAAAGATTTTTTTGCTTTTTCTTCCCAACAAGCCTCTTCTAAATGACAAGTCTAGGGCAAGGCCCAAGTATCACATAAATTCCCTTTCCAAGTTAAATTGCTTGAAGATAAAGAAAAGTCTCTTCTTCCTCCCAACCCAAGAATCAGGCATGAGAGACTCTTTCTGAAGTCTGACTGTGTTAGCAAAGCTACAAAAGCAACTACTATCTCCTAATTTAAGAGGGCTGTGTTCATTCTGCTCACCATCAGTGCTGCTCTGCATAACCATGATGATATCTGCTTTCTCCAAAGCCAGCTCATCGTTCTCCCGAGCCTTGTACGTCCTTATGCACTGAACTTGTGGAGCATCTAAAGGTAAAGAAAAAAGATCACAACGGTGCATTAGGAGAGTGACAGTATACCTGTGTGCATTAGCTCAAATGAGGAAAGAGATAAGGAACTACTCAGACAGTGGAAAGCAAAGAACTGGAAGGGAGATCACTGGTCTTCCACCTAATATGAGGAATAAAAATTAAGTTGCAGCACCTAGTACTGAGAGAAAACCCATGAATAGCTTATTTCTTTATGAAAAAAGCGAATATTCCAAGTTGGGAAAGCCTATAAATAGCTTATTTCTTTATGAGAAAGCAAATGTTCCACCTTGGAGTCACTCTTGGATGTTCTACCTTGCAGTGACTCCAGTTCTTCTCAGCTAGCCCACCCACACTTCTACAATGGCCAAGCAGTCTCACCGGGGCATTCCAGGAGGTCCAGTTCCCCTCGCGGAGGAGCCAAGGCAGAGATCCACCGCAGCTTCTCACTTCTGGAAAACATCACCATGGAGATATTAGAAGTCAACACGAGGGATAGCAGCCTGATGGGTGTGCAGGTATGCATGTGTGTGTGTGCGCATATATATGCTTGCTCAGAGAAGGGATCAGGAAGTGGGCCTCAGTTGAAGCAGGGGAAGTGGAAATTGAAGAAAAGGATGAGAAAAGGCAGGAAACTCCTGGTTTGGGAGGCTAATGGTATGAAATAACGTGGTGGTAGAGTGTGAGCAGCCAAAATGGAGAAATGAAAGGTGGTTTGCAAAGTAAGCGCTCACTATGGCAGGCTGGAGGATAAACTCTGAGTCCTCTGCTCAGCAGCTGCATTTGATATTCAGCATTCAGATAGTTGAGAGAACACCTTGAGGCTGCAGAAGGTTGTGGGATTGGGATATACCGAGGGTAACCTTGAGCTCTTACTGTGTCTCTGTACGAAACAGAAATTCCACTCTCTTGCCCTGGTAATTCTGAAGTAGAAAGAGACGGAAGACGTTTTTGTTTGTTCCATGCAATTTCATCTCACACTTCTCCCCACGCACATCTGAGAAAGCAGCATGGTCAAACACAACAAAACGTCCACCCCTGCAGGTTAAGAGGAAGTACAAAACCAGCTGTTAGTTTTAAGGTGATAAGGATTAAGAAAAAAGTCCCTGTAATTTCCTCATGTCAGGAAAACAAGAACCTTTTCAAGAATCTTCATCAGCTTCAGACCCCTTAAGACTGGCTTAAGATAAAAATCTTATTACAAGTCCAGAGAAGAAAGGGAATATGGCTTTAGTCTTAATGGAAAGGGTAGAAATACTAAGCTCTATCTTGTCAAAATTTTATTTGATAGCTTACAGTTATAAAATAAAAAAAGGTTTCACTCTTGTGACATACCAGTGATTTGCACAGTCACTGGTCTTCATAATATCTTTGAGGAAGAAAAAATTTACCATTAAGTAAAATTAAAAAAAGCTTATCATTAAATTGTTTCGCATTGTAGAGTTAGACAGAAAGTGTTGCACTGGGGACCATAAGTTGTTATATTATCATATCACATCATATGTGATATTTAGGAGTAAAGAGCACACATTCAAAGTATTCATGTAATATACGATTAGGAAAGTGACTTGACAAATGCTGCCACTTGCTGGCAGGCAGTGAAAAAGGACTTTCAAACACAGGTCCAAGTTTTCAGAAGCAGCAGCAAGAACTGGGTTGCAGCACTCACTCCTTTGGCCGGGAGAGGAGCAGGCAGTCGTTGAAAAGATGTAGGTAGATAGGGCGGGTGGTGACTTTCCATTTTTGACTGAGGGTGTTGAAGTCCAGTGCTGTCAACTCACCACACTTCACAAGTCGCCTTGACTGTGAGATGAGTGGGAAAATCTGCAAGAACATAATGAACATTTATATTTGGAGTGCACAAGGAAATCAGCATCCATATACACAGAATCTGCCTTTGCACCTTTCATTGGAAGCAGAGTATTTTTCTCTCTCCATCTGGACAGTGGCGAGTCATAGAAGGACCCTTCAGCTTAAAACTGACACATAACTAGACAGGGAAAAGTGCTGGTGGAGCTGATGGAGCTGGCCTGTGTATGATACCCTGGCTTCTCAGTTCTGTATATGCTTGAGAGCATGAGGGCTCACCTTGCACTCAAATTCAATCTTCTGGCTGAGGTAGATCAGCTCTTCAGTGCTCTTCATGCGCTGGACATTTTCATTGCAATCCTTGATGAGCTGTAGAGGAAAAGGAATGATTTGTGAGCTAGAAGCAGAACTGATAAACTGACAGGTGGAACCAACGATACTATGGAGTGGGGGCAACAGCCACTACGGAGTGGCTGAAGAGTCAGTGCAAGTAACACAATCCCATGGGCATCTTCCTTCTGAAAAAAAACTTTTGGTAAGAGAGCAAACTAGGCTTCTTCATATCCACAAAGATATGAACTTCTTTCTCAAAGACTATGTTTTTCCAGTCTTGTTTTAACTTTGGGATGCTAGGGGAAGGCGTTAAAGATTCCTCTTTTCTGGTAAGGGAGACAATTGCTGGGCATTTGGATGTGGCTGCTACTACAGGCTGACTGTATTAATCCACAGAAGTCTGACTAGGTAAACATTAGTCCCCCCAGTTTATCACAGTCCAAGTTGCTGAAATGAAGTACTGCAGTCTAAGCTGACAGGTGATACAGCTTGACTGTAAAACTATATTCAAGTACACAATATGCATACCCAAAACAGGTGAAAGAAAGCAAAACAAAACAAGTCCTAGATATACAGCTGGCCTGAACACAGCTGGAGTCTAAGGATTCACTGTATGACATCTTACCCAAGGAAACATGCATCCTGTTAAACTGCTCTGTAGGTTTGCAGGGGAGAATAGGCGAGGAATTGTAAAACAGGGAATTACACTCCAAGAAGGTCTAATGATAGCTAAATGGAACGCAAGCTTGCTGCAAACACGTTTCCTTTGTGCTACTGAACTAATTCCAGATGACAAGTTGTCTCTTGACACCTTTGAATCTTTTCTCCTTACTGAATAGATTAGAGGAAGGAACGCAATGGACAGAATGGTGTCTTGCCATGCCTTTTTTAATTTTTTTTTCAATCAAGACTTTTGGGAGGGGTTAGGAAGTAATAACAGATTAAAAACAAATGTAAGGACCATAGAGGGGGAAATAGTGATCAGGAGACTGAAAAGAGTCAGAGAGTTCTGAAAAAACTAATGTGATATCAATGTTCCAGCCTCCAATTGCATCCCAGCAGGTTCCTTCTTTAGTGATCTCTGCTCACAGGTACCAGTGGACATACAGAAGAGTCACATGAACACAATATTTTTATTTAATTTTTTAACTGGTGAGGATCAACAACAAAGGCCCTGAAAGGGTGAGGATCAATGGCACAGAGGCACATTTAGCAGCCCTGCAGCTGGGTGTTGGGACAGCCCATAGTTGTGTAGAATGGAGTGATAGCCTTACCTTTTCAAGTGCATCATAAGCTTGTGTTGCTTGCACTTCCTCTTCAGATCCAGGCCTGGTTCTCTTCAGAATATTCTGCAGGAGAATATGTACATTCTTCATAACGCAGACAGGAAAAGCTAGACACAAGTTTCTGAGGGGGGAGGAGAGACAAAGAGACACCGAGATGCCGCCAGCCTAAAAGAAGGCTAAAGCAGTGGTAAGGAATGAAATATGGGGAAAACAAGACCAAAATCTAAGATGCAGAATCTATCTGGCAAGCTGCGCTGTACAGGGCATCCCTGAAAATTTTCATAGACCTGTCATGCACAACGACATACATTTGGCATGGGGAAGCAACCATTAACCCAGCAAAAAACAGACTTGTACAGAACTGTTCTTTGCTTGATACTCTTTTCCCTCTGTTTCATAAAAGGCATGAATAATCAAAAACAAGAATTTCACGAAAGGAGCTCAAAACTGATTTGGGGGGGATGGGATTTGAAGGTTGCTTCTCGGGAAGGCTCCTATTACTGAATATTGCAGGCAAAGAGTAGAGACAGGCTGCCTTCCAGAAGAGAAGCCAAGGAATAGTTATATTGTTTTGCAAGCAAAATGCCAAATTACTTCAATAAAATTGAGAGCAACATGTTCTGAGAAGACTCTAAATTATTTATTGGAATACAACTGAAACAGTGTTGCAACAGAGTATACAAAACTGCACTGGCTTATAGGGGCTATCCTATCCAATTCATGGTGATGCTGTAATGCACAGCAGGTATTTGGACGCTGCCAAATGGGTTTGTTTTTGCAAAGGTATATTAACAGTCTACACAATGGAGTAGACCACTTAAAGCATCTAGCCAAATGCATCGCGGATGCAATGCTAAGGCCTATGATGCAGTCACAGTGCATGAAGCTTGCTCATATTTATATGGCTTTCAGAACTAAAAAGAGTCACTTGGGAAAAGCTGGAGAGAGGCAGAGAAGCAGCCAGTTACCTGTAGGAGGAGTTTGAGTCGAGTGATGCGCTGGAAAGGGAGGATGAGGAAGGATTTAAGTGAGAGGCGCTGGCATACTGGATCACTTTCCAGTCTCTCCAGGACTTGTTGGAACCCTGCATTTCCATTTCTGTGGGAGTGATAAAGAGTAAAGATATCTAGGCATCAGAACAAACAAATAATCTCCCTAATGAGTCAGAGTGAAGGAGTACCAGATTTCAGTGAGTGCTGAAGTACCCAGCCACTGGGGTCAGCTTTTGTCTGTTTTGCTTGTGTGGCAAGAGATGTCAGGAAACCAAGACACTCTGCTAAGGACAAAGGAATATGAGCTTCTAACAGCTACATAAGGCTGCCAGTGCAACTGTAATTTTATCTTTCTTCTTTGAGGCACAGTCCTCAGGAATAAAGGACAGAAATAACATCTGTGTTGCATTTACCCATCCCAGAAGGGCACTTTTCCCAGTGACAGTGATGGTTGGTGTTCTTTCCTTACACTACAGTGTTACTCCTTCCTATTCCTTCCTTACTCCTGGAGTGGTCCAGATCCAGGAGCTTTACCTAGGGTTTAGAAACTGCTACCTCTCCTCTCTTGGCAAGGGCAACAGCAGAAGTGACCCTGCTGTGCTTATGTATGCACCTGCTGTGGAGCAGAAGGTTGCTTCTTCTGGGTGGAGCTGCCTTTCCCCCTGAATTGTCTCTAATTAACTTAGGCATAACCACTGCCATCCAGTTTTCTTTGTTGGACAAGCAGCACAGAAGATACAAGGAAGAAAAAATACAATATACAAGATACAGTGGGATGAGAGCAGCATCAGAGATATTACAGTTTATGAGTGAGCACCAGAACAGCCAATCCGATCTCTTTGAAGATACGGGGAGGCAGGTTGTAGGCCCAGTAAAAGTGGGCCCTCACAGGCAGCTCTTGGGCCCACATTGCCCTAGACAGTATTCTTTCCACGTGCAAATAAGCCTTGCCTAAGGAGACCTTGCAAGACAAGGTCTCTGCCAGTCGGCAGCACCCAGAGACAGTGCTCGAATAACCTGTGGTGAACAGAGTCCTGGAAGAGATTTCCTGGGATCAATATAGCTTCATTGAAATTGTCCTATTATGGAGGGAAGCAGTGCAGAAATACTTAGGAAGTTTTGCTCAAGACAAGGCCTACGCTTCAGCATTGCCTAGCTGGGGCACTGGGTATGGAAAAAGAGGGCAAGAGATGTTACTTCATCAGATACAGCAAGAAAAACAATATTCGTTCTCTGGCACCACGATTTTCATCTTAAAGGCTCCTGGATGGCCAGTTTAAGCCTGGCAAGATGAACACTTTTATCATCTTTTTCACGTCCTTAGTAAATTGGAGGCCACAGATTGAGAAACGCTGTCTATGAGAGTCATCTTTGCCTTCTTCAGTACTGAACAGAGACACTCAGAAGTTATTTATTAATCATTCCCTTTGTGATACTACCAAAAAGGAGCCTGCAGCAGTTCTGTCCAGCTGCCCCAACTGCTATCATATTGAAAGAGGCTCCTGCCTGCTCTGCTAGGAGCAAAGTGACAGCAAATAACCTGTGTCCCCCCTCTCCTGACAGACTGCACATCAGGAGCGCAGCAAGGAAGACAGGGGGAGGGGACAAAGGCAAAAAACCCCAAAAACCAAAAAATCCAAACGCAAGATGACTCACAGTAACCGCTGGAAGGTTTGCTCCTGGTACGTCTGGTTTGTCACATACGGTAGATAGACCCTCCGGAACTCAGGGGCATGTTTCAGAGCCACATCGCACACATGGAAGGTGAACATGTCCTCCTCAAATTTCTCCTCCAAATCAAAGAGGAAACTGCACCACATTTATATTGCCACAAAAGGAGAGAGAAATACAGAGCATGGTGGTCAGTGTTATTTAGCAAAATCTACAATCTTGACAACATACTATATAAGCACAAATACCTCTCTACTTTTAAAGTGAGTGCTATGCCTGTATGATGAGAGTTTAGGATTAGATATTCACTTATGTTTAGCAAGGAAGAAGCAAAAGCAAAATGATTTATTGTTTTTGTGAAGTCCCATTTGCTACTTCTTCAAGTATAGGCATCGAACAGTTGAAAGTCAGATAGCACCATAATATTCATACCAATAGGAAAAATTAGCAGTAAACCTCATGGAAGGAAAGCAGAATAAAACCCTGCATTGTACAGGATTCTTTGCATGTGGGGTCATCTCTAAGTTTATGACTTATGCTCAGTTAGGATCTGTCAAACGATGCTGTAATTTCTGCCCCCCCTCCTTTTTTTTTGTTTTTTTTTGGGTTTTTTTGGAGGTGAAGGAGGTCAGCAGCTATTTCTGCTGCAGCTGCTTCTGCCTTGGCAGGAGATGCATTTGGTTTTAAACTGAGGACTAGTTAGTCAGGTTTGATTATAGTTAGGGCCAACAGGGCTTGGCAACAGTAGTACACAGTTGCACAATTGCATCATATTTTCTGAGACTTAACACCAAGATTTGCATTGCCCTGTCACCTAAGAAAGGGAAACAGTTCCTTTCAGAGCAGTGTTTAATCTATCACAAAATGCTATATGCGCGCATCTATCTTAATGTCAGTGACCCTGGAGAACAAGGGTGAGATGAAATTGATAGATCGGTAGTTTCCAGGCTGCATCTGTGCTTCAGAGAGGGGCATTAGTCCTGGAAGTCAAAAAAAATTGCATCTCACCTAGCACTGACATCACGTACATCCTGAAGACGAGAAAAAAGCCACTGGCGCTCCTGGTTGGTGAGCACTGCCTGTAGCTCAGACGATCGCTGGAAGTGATCCACAGCCACATTTAAACTACGCAGGTAGGAAGCCTCAGACATTATCAACTCAAACTTGGCCTTCAGAGGAAAATAAAAGGAAAAAGCATAGCGTTTAGCAGGCTTGGCAAGGCTGGGAGGAATCTGACTGAGATGACGTTGAGGGGTAAAGCAGGAAGACTTCCTGATACACACTGTTTACACCATGTAACGTTATATGAAACATAGGAGGTCAAGCTCTTCCTAACTCAGCATGTTGCGATTTTTCTTCTCTTTCCTCAAGCCTTCACGTACTTTTCAATTCCTCCCATATTCCTTCCATTTTGTATCATTTCTCTGTGTACCTTTTTGCTGAACACATGCCTTACTCTTCCCTTTCAGCACTGCAGTTCACACATGCCAGTTCTATAAATTCACACTGTGTTACAGAAACTATAGTTCATTATGGTTTCATATATGCATTTCTCGTAAGTTGGAGAACACTAGAAGACTTCCTTAATAATCCGTCTTACAACGACAATGCTTAAAATTCCTTCTTCCATCTCAAGTGTTCTGACTTCCCCATGTTTTTCTTTACTCCATGAAGTTACTGGTATGTGGAAGTTACTGATATTTTTCCTATGAATTACTGATACCTACTGATACCTAGTAAGATACCTTACTCCCGTACTCCTTCTGCTAAAATGGTGAACTTCAAGAAATATGTTACTACTTAACCATTGCTATCAAATCTTCATATCTCTTATATGACTAGCTGTAGTGACTTCTGCATTCAACCATCTGCATTCCCAAATTGTGTATTTTTCCTCTCCATTTGAGTCATACCTCTGGGTCCTTTCTCATGAGCAGGGAACACTCATAAGCAAGATACCTTATCACATCTATCCATTACCTCTTGCAGCTTTTGCTCATCATGGGACATGTTGAGTAGCATTCTGCTTCCTCGTATCATAGGGATATCCTGCCAGAGGGATGCATTAGATGAGACTGACAGACGTTGCAAATATGAGTCCTGAGGAGACAGCACTTTCCTCCGTAGCCGTGGGGAGCTTGGGAAACTTGGCTCTATGTCCTCTGAGAAAGAATCCACTCTCTTCTGGTTCTGAATGGCCTTGTTCAGAACCACATCACTGTACTCCTGATACAGCAACCTTGCTGTAAAGAGAGGTACATGCATTTATTCTTTCTATAGCAGCTGCTACTTCAGTTTTTCTGTCTGAGGAAAGCACTGTTTAGGCTAACAGAATGCATTAGACCTGCAATGAGCAGAGCTCACCATCACCAAATGCACTGCTCACCCCATTAAACACCCTCACTAACACTCCCTGCTTGCTACTGTGTGGCCAAAACATTTGCATGCCCTCTGCTTTGTGCTTACTGCATAGGTGGGAAGCGATGGAGGGTAGGGGTCTGCCCCAGCACCTCCAGCAGGAGGTACTCACAGGAGTTGATGAGTTTCGAATGCCGTCGTTTGAAATTCTCCCTTGCATCTGCAGGTTTCTTCTCTCTGTCAGAGAGAAAGGATTTGGAAATAAAGAGCGAACGAAGAGCTGGCTTATCCAAATCTTAGCAACAGATCTCATACCACAGGTACTTCTCTCTCCAACAAGCTCAAGCTCCATATGCTTTACTTCCATTACAAAGGTCAAGATTTGGCTTGACAGAGGCACTGCGTCAAAGGGGCATGCACACTGCTGTTGCAATGGGGATCTCTTTCCAGAAGGTATGGGCACATATGCCATTTTATTACAGCTTTCTACTGCTTATCATAATCTTTGCTTCCTAAGGAACAATGCATATTTTCAGGTGTCTGTGCTACATAATGCTGGGGGTGAAAGCAGAGGGGACTATGAGACTCACCGCATTATAACTGTTTCCGAACTGATTGCTGGCTCCCTGTGTGCCTTGAGTGCTTCTTTCTCTGGAGGGACAGTAGAGATTTCTGCATAAAAGGCAAAAAGTAAACACAAGTTTGACTTTAGAGTCAAGCTACAAGCCAAACTATACATAGATACCACTTACCTAAACCCCACCTAATTGGTGGTTTTGGGCAAGCGTACAGCTGCCTTCCTGACCTTTGAGTCAGCTACTTTCTGGCTTATTAATAATCCTTCACATTACAGAATCATTAAGGTTGGAAGGGATCCTCTAGAGATCATTTAGTCCATCCCCCTGTTCCAGCAAGGAGCACATGGCACAGGGTGGCATCCAGATGGGTTTTGAGGAGCTCTAGAGAAAGAGACTCCACAACCTTCTGGGCAGCCTGTTCCAGGCTCATTGTAATTGAGCCTGTTCCATTGAGCCAATTGAGCCATTCCACTGAGCCTGTTCCAGGCTAAATTACTATGATTAAATAATGGATGCACAGTGCAAGTAGCTTTTCTTATCCAATAAAATGGATAAAGCGACTTTCAGAAGTGACAGGAACTCTAGAAGCTTCCATTTCCAATTCTCCAAGTAAATATACTGTGTATGTGTTCTGTTTTCTAAGCTGTACTTCCCCTTTTGCCAGTGTGGATCAGGCAGCTGAAGACCAATGGTCCCCAAGTTGCTAGCCATGTCTGAAAGTCTTATATTTCCTTTTGCAGCCACTGAGCCACAAAGCTCTCTGTGATTTCTGTGGTATAAATACTGAGAACCTAAAATTTACACAGACCAAGAGTTTTAGAGGAAATGCAGTCTGGTGGATCAGGCATGAAAGCAAACGTTGCCATCTACTATGCATCTACTACATGAGTGTTTACAAAGTGCTGTTTTTTTAAGTCAGCTTCTGTTTATGTAAAATGGGGAAAGTATGGGCTTTTGTTCCGAGAGACCCTTAATTAAAGAAGGATTGAAAATAAACACGTGACAAATGCTCAAAGCATGGGTAAGAAGCAAGATAATATTGTTGCTTTTAATGTTAACATTTGTAATTTACAAGTTAAAACTATGAAAAAAATCTTCATTCACACGTTAAAGCCAAACTCTTTGCATGCCCTAAGCACCCCTCCTTTTCCTGTATTCCTGTACAAAACAAACTAAAGAGCTAAGACCATCATGTTAAAAGTATAATTCATGTAAATAAATATAGTGAAGAACAGATGTGCATCCTCA
>JAVCKT010021616.1:19741-61291 GCA_032273925.1 Rhynchotus rufescens
CTGAAAAAGCACCAGCAAACAAAACAAAATAAACCCCATAAAAGTAGCATCTTAGCAGCACAAAAGATGCAAGACTCAAGAAAGTTCATATTACTTGTGCAATAAATAAATTATATAGATATATGTCATCTCAAAAGAGACAACTAAATTCATATAACATTTTAACAGTCCAAATTTCCCTATAAATTTAAGGTTATCAATTTTATAAGAACGTCAAGAAAAAAGAGTTGATCAGTTAAATTAGTTCTTAGATTTTTTTCTCATGTAATCTTTCATTTTAATAATCTCAAAATTGGATTATTTTGCAATCTGGATTTTTCCTTCCCCCCTCAACTTGAGAGTAGCTGTAAATAGCTATAACTTCAGCAAACATTATGTGCTTAAGAGCATATAATGGTTTGGAAAATTTACACAGACCTTCTGCCATATGTTACTGTTATCAGTCAGCAGTCAACTACCTTCCTGATGATAAATCATCTTTTGAAACTGCTGCATATGGGCATAGGCACTGTTGCATGCACACAGTGCTGTAAGGTTGCACAGAAACATAATCTAGCAGTACACAGAAAAGAGCAGGGTCATAAACTTGGAAGAGGTCACCTTGTCCAAGGCAGGGTCAACTCGTACCACTGTCATCCCAAATAAATGCGTTTACTCTTCCTACACTATAAACTTCATGATCACATCATATTATTCTTGTGCTGCGCTGTTCCTGCTGTCTAACTTGAGTCTCCCCTGCCATAGGGAAAGAGAAATACTGCTTAACACAGCTAATACACACAGTTTTCAAAAATGGTCATCCCAAAAGTAGAGAAGCTGTTGAGGCAATTTGGTGGCATTGGACAAAAGATGACCACTTAGGGGGATTTATCACTAATAGGCAGAATGGTCTAGAAGGTTTGAATACCAAAATCCTTAAACCTGTCCTGTGAGAGGAAGAGCTCTTGCTCATTGAACCATTACAGATGTAAACAATGCTGAATTTCCTCTAACAAAGCTGAAAGTCTTAGCTTCTACTTCCTGGGCTCTGATGCCAAGGTAAAAGGAGTAGCGTAGAGCTGCAGCTGGAACAGTTTCACAATGATCCTGGCACACACAAGAACAGAGGGGAGTGCACAGTGTGTTAGAAGTTGCCAAATGCGATTTGTCTTGTGTTACTGTTGTCAGGTGTCATGCACTCCTCAGGAAGAACAAGCTTTGGTAAGTCAGGCAGGAGAAGGGACGGGCAAACTTTGTGCAGTGACAGCAGAGAGATCCCAGACAACTGGTCTGGGACACAGTCAAGCTCCTCCTGGGGGCACCTTGGAGCACTGAGGTCAAAGCTATAAATCTCTGCAATAAGGATTTCACAGAGATGGAAAGAAATAACAAAACTCAATCTTAACAGCACCTATAGCAATCAAATACAGATAAGCAGTATACAGGAGCCTAGTTAGTGGAAGAGATCCCCCTTGGAGCACTGCTGCATTATGTTCCAACCACAAGCCAGTTTGGTCCTCTACCCGAAAGTCTGCTTAGTGCCAAAGGTCCAGGAACTGGTCTTCGTGGAGAAATCTTTTATTTAGCATTTGTACTCTTCTTTGTATCACTGTTCAATCTCACAGGGTTCAGGGTGCCATCTCTCCAGCCTATGCTCAGCCATGACTTCTGAAGGGAGAGGGGCTCCCGACCAGAGCTACCCACACGTTTCCCCCCAAGAGGGCTTGGAAGCATGAGACCTCAGCTCCCCACAAGGACATCAGGACGCAGCTGGTGTGTAATGTGTAGGTAATGCTGGATGGACAGAGGAGTGGCCGGGGGGGCACAGCTGGCTGCATGCCAGCACAAAAATACACAGCAAATCGCCATGGCAAGCAGAAAAACGGAAGGGGAATGGTTGAAGAAGGTGGCCGATTAAGCAACCTTACAGTTGCTTAACAGTGAAAGGTAAGAGCGAAAGCACCAGCAGACAAAGCAATTCCTGTAATGGTGAACACATCCATATGCAATTTTCCAAGATTACAGCAAACAACATAAATTATCATGCTTCTAACATGGATCAGTTCACCTGCAGAGAGATGACAAGTATTTCTGTTTGTAAATAGGAAGTACCTAGTTGTGTCCCCTCCCCCTCCACACTTTCCTGAGATGGAAAGTCTGAGAGGGGGAGGGGAAAAAAAAAAAAAAAAAAGGCATGCTCAAGCACAGACAAGCCCTCCGGTTAGTCAGGAAACAAGGTCCTCCTATTCCTGAATTAATATATTCACACGCAGAATTAAACGCCGCATTAATCCTAAATAACTCTGGAGGTACACATGCCTCCCAATCCTTGTTCTCCAACGAGCGAGAGACTCCTGCCTTTGCCATCTTCACCCTCCTGCACAACCCTGGCTTCCTGCCCTGCGCATAGGCCCTGGTCTGCACCGGGGAGCACGTGGCGCCCCGTCCCTGCTCCTTGTGCCGTGAGCAGCAGCAGCGCTGGGGCGGCCGGGAGCAGGCGTGAACACTCCCTTGCTGCTGTAAACACCTCCCGGCTGAGCGCGCCCTGCCCTGCAATTAGGAGGCCGCGAGCTGGAGCTGCACCAAGGCTGGCTGCACGTTGAGCTGCTCGCCTCACCGGCCGCGTGGCCCTCTCCCAGGAACAGCAGCAATGCAGGCAACAGGGCAACCTGCGTCTAACGTGGCACCAGTCTCAGGCCCAGGTGTGCCGTGGCAGGGACACATTCCGCACTTGGCCTCACAGACCCACACCTGAAGCTGGGGGAGGAGGGAGTCGCTCGGGCGGCCAGGGACACGCACTGCTCACCAGGGCCTGTGGCTTTGCGTTCCCTCTTTTGGAGCGCTCTTGTAACTCTGGGAAAGACAGAACAGCAAGAAATGGTCTGTAACAGATAGGAGAAATCTGCACTGCTTGCAGGCGGTTAGGCATGGGTAAGGCCATTGATTTTTTTCTTTCATAACAAAGGCTGGGAATCAATGACTGGGACATACCGATGCGACCTCAGCTTGGTGCAGAAAGGTTTAAGCCAGTCTGAGGTGCTGCCGTGCAGGTACGAGGCAACAGCTGCAAGGAGGACACGGCACTGGACAGCACGTAACACCCACCTGACAGGACACAGGCAACTCGAGTGTGCAGAGCCCCTTCTATTTCTTGCCATCTTAACTATATCTCTATCACATAGTTCAGATCTGGTTTAAGAGGAGTCAAGAGGGCTCAAGGCAAGCTCGGAACCTGCCTTTCAACACAAAATTCAGAGCTAATTTTGTAAGAAAACTGCTGCCAGACTTAACATCCCTACCTAGAAGTTATGTTTTAATTCAGTCTGGTAAAACACATCGAAAGGTGGTTTGGACTGCTCTGACACAAGGCATGCCCTACCACAAGGCTCATTTTTTATTTTGTTGCTCTCCAAAGAATGTAGCTACTCAGTGTAGCTTCGCGTTGCTTTCTCGTCTTGATGCCCCCACCACAGAAGAGAAGCCTGTTGCAAGTCTGCTGCCGCAGTAAAGAGCCACTGGGTCCAAACTGCTGATCTCCAAGCACCACTGGGCTACTGTATCACTATACAGCCTGTGAAGAGAGGTGAAGCAGTAAGGTCAACACTTTTGAGCTCAGGAAGAGATTACACCAAGCACTAGAGATAAGAATGAAGAAGGGAAATAATGTTACTTAGAAATGGTTTTGGAGATATGGAGAACAAACAGAAGTTGAAGGAAAAAGCATAAATAATAGAAAAAATAAGTGTGTGCCAAAATAATATAGCGTACTGCTCTGCAAGACTATGTCTACATGCTGTTGGTATTCTGGGAACTAGCACCCTCCTTAGTTGTTTCAGATCAGGGAAGCAGAAATAGTCTGTCATGTTGATGCTGTCTGATCTACTGGAAAAAACAAAACATCTAAGCTGCTACTGCAGCTCCGAAAAAGTGAACAGGACTTCCCTGGCACACAAGTGCAGAGAGTTTGTCCAAGTTGTAATGTTCCCAGTAACATCCTACTAGCTTCTACTAATGAGAGGCACAGTAAAGATACAGTAAACCTATTAATTATCTTATGATTTGTTAATTGACAAAGATAACAAGGATATTTTTCCTATACTTATTTTAAAATAATTATAATATTTAATGTTAACACTAAATACTGATGGTATTGGACTGACAGAAATAATTCCCCAGCAAAAGCAATGAATGGAGTTACTGCAAGCTGCTCTATACAGGTGCCTCTGCAAACTTTGGGAATGAAGAAAAGACCGACAGAAACATCTGGAGCCAATGAGGCGGCAAAGACTTCCAAAATGCACTGTGATGCAGAGCACTCGCTCTTGGCCATGGAGGACACTGTGGAACACACTATACAGATTCCTCGCTTTGAGACTTGCTGAGAACTAGAAGAGTTCCCAGCTTCTCATTAAACAGTGATCCAGGGCCTGGATGGAGGAGATTCTTCAGTTAGCTGCAGAAAATTCATTGTTTTTTTGCTAAGCTACATGAGCCAGAATCCCACACTGCCATTTTTGAGCCTCAGATTAAAGAATGCTAATGTTTCCACCAAACCATCTTGACAGATGCAAATGCCGTTAAAACATCAAAGGGCTCAGAAACACTCGAAAGCTTGGCCTTGCCCAGGTGGAGCCATTGCTGAGTGCCATCCTTGTCATGCTACCTGTACCTGTAGGTAGCTGTCTGCAGCACAGTTAAGCTACAAACAGATAAGGAGGAACAGTATTCAGCAAACTAAATGGGAACACACTGTCCTCCCCTGCAGAGATGGCCTCCCAAGTTATCCTGTCTGATGTTTTTTGGCAAACACATCATATAATCTCTTTCACAGTGTGATCAAGTTCCACCTTGAAAACAGCAAGACTTCTTGATGCCATTACTGATGTTTGTCAGAACCACTGCTGAACAGAACCATTTAGCAGTACAGAACCACTGATAAGCTGTATAGAAAAAGCCATAAATATAAAGCAAAATTGTGCTTTTGTATCAATGTAGGTAAAGCATATTCTGTGCAACTGAAACCAGCCCTAGTACTACCAACAAAACTGCCCTTGTACATCACACGATGATCCTAACAATGTCATTAGTCCTAAGCAGCGTACGCAGAAAGATGTACCAGGTTCAGGCTTCAACACTGTTAGCACCATCAGAGAAAGTTTTTAAAGAAAAGTAGTTTGGTATCAACCTATCATGAGACAGCAACTACAAATAAAATCTTAAATTCTGGGATTCTAGAATATATTTCCAGCATTAGTTACCCATATTCTAAAATCATTTTATGGCTTCAGTAACCAGATTTATGACAGATTTTTTTTTTTTAAAAAAAAAAAAGAAGAAAAAAAAAGAGAGAGAATGCAGACAAGACAGAATTAAAAAGTTGTCAATACAGAAACTTTTCACCAAAAACTGCAGATAAAGAAAAAATTAATGCATCCAAAAGGGTTAAGGTGGGTGCAGAGGGAAAACAGACTTGGGCACAATCCTCCCCTAATCCAGCTTTTCATGGAATGAACTGTTCTCTTTTGGAAATATAATGGATATACCTAGATCAAAGAAGCTATCCAGCACAATGAAACATGTTTGCTATTGGGAGGAAAGAGTATTAAATATAAATAAAATGGAATAAGAAATGTAAATGTGGGAAAGCACCAGAGAGGACCCTTTCCCTCTCCCCCCTGGAAAAATTGCTTCACACGCCCAAAGCCACAGGAATTGTGTGGGTGCTGAATAGGAAGGTACTAATGCAAACACATGGAAAACTTGTTACTCACAGCACAATTCCTGCACAGCCAACTGGCATAGGCTTATTGTGCACATCACAGTACTTTCTGTTTTTCGTATAGTCCTACTTCCTAGAATCATGTGGTTAAATAGGAACATTGGCAATGAGGAGGATCTCATACTATCTTATTTTTCTTAAGCCAAAATATTAAAGCTGAACTTGTGACTAGAGAGAAAAAGGGCAAACCTTCCCCCTGCCACCAGCTCTCAAAGAAAGAAAAATGTGTTTTTTTTTTCCCTCTCTCCTCTTTTTTTTTTTTTTTTTTTTTTTTCCCCCCTCCTGACTAAGCCCTCCCATTGCACTGTATGAATCTTGCTGCTTGCCATGGACAAGTGCCTGAACTAAAATCAGGTGCACCCTGATAACAGCAGTTATTGATGTTTCCTGATCTTGGTATCATGACTTACAGTACCATTCCCATGACACAAGCAGAGCTCGCTCTCTCTCATAAAGGGTTTGATCTAAAGGGACTTTGCTTGGAAGGCAACTAAAACTAAAGTAGCTCCATGTAACTAACTCAGAAAACAAACACTGACAAAAATGAGATGGTAGGAAAAGCCCTGGAAAACTCCACAAAGTCTAGCACAGAAATATTCCAAATGAAATAACAGGAAGTATTCATTTCAGAATGAACAGTTAAAAAAATCAATATTTAAAATAGTGTAACCGCTATACATCAATTTTGTGAAGCTTTTTTAACTACTATCACAAATTACTATTATTTCACAATTAGAGTAGTAGGTAATTAAAGCTCATAACTGTAATCTAGATTTAGTGATAGTTTCTAACACTCTAATTAACACAGGATATTATAAAAAGTAGAGAAGTCACAGTTATTTTCCAGTTTTTTATGGGAAGAGGATAAAAAAAAGAAAGAAAAAAAAAAAAAAGAAAAAAAAAGCTAACCCAACCAGGTCAGCAATACTGGTCATCTTGGTCTTGATGGTCTCTATTTCCCCCACCTGTTAACAGAGAAGTCTACCCATGTGTTTTTATGTGCGGTAGAGCTCCATGTCAATATTACTTAAAAGTGCAGAGTTTCTACTAGCTTAGAAATATCACTAGCATTTCTATGATATATTAATTACAGTATCTTCCCACTTTAATTAATACATGAGGCTTCAATACATAAGGTACAGTTATTGCCATTTTAATCCCTCCTGCCTCTACTTTCATTTTTCTGTATATGAACGAGGGTCAGGCTGTGCTTCCCACTTCCATCCTTCAGGATTTCCTAAAACAGTAGCCTTTCATGGCTCTTCAGATATGAGCTGAGCTGTTGAAGCCCTAAGATTGCCCTTTGGCAGTCTTTGAAGACATCAGCTCTGACTCTTGACTGGCCTAAGGCCTCTTTTTCCTCACCCCTGTGGCATGTAAAACTATCTCTCTCCCCTCCCAGCCCCACCCTGCCGAAGGGAGATATACAAAGAAGTAAAAGAAGGCCTCGCTCCCGCTCATGACATCAGTGCGCTAGTGAAGTCAGAGCAGCAGGCTCCTAACAGTCATCATGACTAATTGTGTACTAGAAACCTGAAGAAAAAAAAAAGTTCTTCTACCTCTTTCAGGATGTGATCACAAAATACCGTCAAGCTGAGGAAGGTGAAGTCCTCGATGCACCTGCATCCGCCAGCCTGCCCAACTCTGCACACCATGCTGTATTCTAATTGAAGGTGTGCATTCTTTAATATGAATGAGGAACTTCCCCTGGGAAGGACAGGGATCAGTTAAATGAAATTTAAACCTTAGCTCATTGTCTTCCCCATTACCTGCAACGTGCTTTGATCAGTAGGGCATTAATAAACACAAACACTCGTCTCTCCTGGGCCCAATGAGACACAGCAGTTCAGTCCTCCAGCTCAGCATCCCAGGCAGCTTTCAGTCACAACTTCTGCCACTGCCCATTAAATTCACCTGCACAAATTAATTAGGCTTGGCACACAGCAGGCTGCTTCACTGCACTTGAATCACTACAGGAAACAGCAAAGAATACAATCTGCTATGATCCCTCTAGTTTGGAAAAAGGAAAGGAAAGAGCAAAGTGCTTAAAGAGGGAAAGATTGAATCATATGGAGGAGAGAGGAAAGAATCAGAACTCTCCTCCATTTTCTTCCCAATGTCTGCCATAATGAAAGCAGATCTTCAGTCATTGCTCTGCCAGACTGGTACACAGTGGGAACTGGCTTTAAGCGCAGATCTATGCTGCTTACCCCAGTACTGCCTGCTCCGCATGTCCCAGCCAGCCTGCTGGCATGCAGGGGGAAGCATAAGTGAGCCAGTCGTGTGAGGCCCCCGATCAGCAGGAAAAACGAATTAAAAGCAAGCAGAGAGCTGCAGTAAAGATGAACCAGTCTCTCCCTCATAGCATGCTGAGGAGCAGGCTGAGATGCACGTCCTGGGTAAGAAGGGGCAGTGAAGTAGGAGGGTTTCACAACCTGAGCCCAGCTACTGTTGCAGAGACAGTGACTTCATCTTTGCAGCAGGTCATGTTCTGCAGTGCCAATAACTGCATCTGGGAAGGACTGCTGGGACATGGCTGAGCTCCGGCTCAGTAGCAACATGTGACAAATCTACACTGTCATCCTTGACAGTGTTCATAGGCGCTGTGCTCCCGATCTATTGATATTCCTCTTCTGCTAGAATTTACCCCAATGGAAGGTGACAAAGAGGCACCTATAGAACTGCTGCTCCCAAGTCTTGTCTCTACTTACAGTTAGAGCTTGTGAACAGTTAAACACAGTTGCAGTCCCGTAGGGATTTCAAGTGAACAGGTCCACAAAGAAGCACTGTGATCCTCAGTAACATAATATTGGTTGAAATGGGAACGTGCACATTGGGGTAGTGGGAAATTTCCCTCCCTCAGTTCTCCCTATTGTCCTTCATTACAGGAAGGATCTACAAAGGCTAAGATGTATGAGCAGTTTTGCTTGTTTGTTTTTTTTTTTTTTTTCTCCAAGATAACCTAGAATTGCCTGTTCATCCCTGGATCTCATCCAACAGAATCCCCAGCTCCTAGTTTTGCCTCTTTTACTAACAGCTTCTACTTACTTGAGGGTGAAACTGGGGTAATGTTAACCCTCCTCTCATACATGTATTCTGAGGATTAATCAGGGAGTGCCTGCTTATTGCACTGAATATGCAAAGCCCTGTTATAAATTCTGTATCTGAGTGGAACCATAAGCATAGTCTAATTTGAATAATCCCTTCACCTACAAAAAGGTGCTCCTTCTTGAAAGCAACTCCCTGTTCATTTCATACTTTCATTTGGTCTTTTGCTTCCATCAGATGAGATCCCTTCTGCAATTCATAAAGAGCTTTGTGAGGTCAGTACATATCCCATAAGATTTTTCTTGCTACCAAACCATACCTGAGAAAAACAAACTTTCATCAACAAGTGCTTTAAATTTGGTGCCTGGGACAGGTCCATGTGTCTGTCTGTCTCTCTGTCTCTCTGTCTCTCTCTCTCTCCTTTTCTTTCTCCTTCCCTTTTTCCTCTCTCTGTAAGAGGGAGAGAAAGAAAGTTTCTCACCCAAACAAAACAAAACAACAAAAAAAGGACATTAAAGACATTTAAGACATTTGGGGTTTTTCTTTCCATGCTTTTGGTTATGTGACCATTCAAGTTGCACTTACGTCTCATTTCTCCCACCTTTCTCTCACAATAAAGATAGCTGGATTTATTTGGGAGGGGAGGGGGAAGACCCCATACTATTACTCGTAAGCTTAAGTAATCCATTATTTCTGAACCTGTGGCTTTAAGAATACCACATGCATTACTAGTGAAAAAAAGGGAAAAAAAAGTAAATCACGTGTTGGCACCATTGCAACTTTTCAGTCATTCAACACTCATCTAACTACTTCAGAACAGATTCAGATACTTAATTTTATGAAACTATTCTTTAACTCTTTGCTTTGGAGTACTGCTTAGCTTCAGTACATCACAACTCCATCAGGTCCCAGGCAACTATTTCAATATACAATATTACTGAACTGAAACTCTGTTTTCAGTACTGATTTTTCAATACTGAAACTCTGTTTTCAGTATTAAGCAGAATAGTAAGGAAAAATCTGCAGAACACAACAGTGTTTTTTGCACAGGCTTGCATCAACACTGTGCTTAACCCTTGAATCTATTAATACAAGCTGCTTTTTTTTTATATATTTTAAAGTGTGCTTTGTTCATTCTCTGCCACTATCACAACCAAACTTCAGAATTCTGACTTTTAGGTTATCAAAGAGAACATACTAGTAAAAAAAGAGTACATTTTGGAATGATGTTTTGGTTTAATATTACCTTGCTGAACTTCAGGTTTCTGTTAATGCCAGTTTTCACTGCATATGATCCACAGACCTTGCATTCTTTCTCGAGTCTTTGACATTTTTATTGTTTGTTTACCATTTTGCTATAGCTATCACCGAGACAGACCGAATATGTTTTCCCTTTTCAAATGATGCCCATTTGTGAGCCTTTGATATCACTATTATTACATACTCAGCATCTGAAAATCAAAAAATGTTGCCACACATAGAACTATTCAGAAACAGCTCTGATATGTTTGATAGTAACCACTGGGCAGCTCAGCTATCATGATTTTCCCTTACAGGCAGTCATAGTCTCAGGCTGCTTTTTATGGCCTTGATTCTCCCCTGTGACTGATCACAGTGCATCCTACAGTGACATAACTAGCATGCCTGGCCCTGCTCTTCCAGGATAAGCTGTATTCACTGCTTCTGCATGTGTCCAAACCGCTCACTTGCCTTTCTTTGCAACAGGAAAAGTGGACACAGCTCATTGCACAGAAGCAGAAAGAAAAGGCCAGACCAGAGGTTGGCTCTTGGAGGAAGGCCGGTCTCCCGGATCATACAGGGAGGCTGAAATGAGGCAAGCTGGAAAGAAAAAACAAGTCAGTGTAATGTACTATGAACCCTATGCCTACAGTAACACCTTACAGCCTCCTCTTCAATCCTATCATGCGTCCTGAGACAATATCTCTCTTCTCACTGGTGTGCAGGGGCGACAAAGAGAAACAGCCCAGCACAGCAATATATTTCCTATGACCGACACATACAACACCAGCTTTAAGAAGTTGCCGAGTGGCTTAAAGGTTGAATTCCATTCAATACATAACTCAGGTCTTGAGGAAAAGATGCTCTGATCCACCTCATGGTGCTCCCACTTCTCTTGGCCTGTGTGCCCATAGCTCTCCTTCCTGCTGCCCGCCACGCTCTACCTCAGTGTGCAGTTTTAGCAGAGCACTGCAGCTTTCTCACCACTGTTTCCACCTCCTGTCCTCAGGATCAGCCCTTCTTCCCAGTGTAATTCACCTTCCTCTCATCGCCTCTCCTGGCTCATACCTGAAACAAGATTTTCCAGAAGAAAACACCTTTCCTGGGAAGAAAAGGAAGGAGGGGAAAATGCATCTTTCTAAGATGAACTAACCCATGAACTATATTTATTGCAATACCAACAAGCAGAATCTAATCTTCATTATTCTGAATGCTGCACAGTGAAGCACAATCCCTGCCCAGCAGGGCTCATATATATAAAATATACATATATATAGGTATACGTGTACAGGTGGAATATCTGTTCTTTCATAAAGCTGACAGAAAGGAAGCACAGACACCACCATCTCCTCTTTGCTGCTGTGCAACCAGACAGTCCTCATCTGTAAAATGCAATGGTTGTCTCAGTACTTCAGAAAGGAGATTGACTCAAACATTGCAGATGTTTTAGAGATCTACAGATACCTATACCATAGAATATCTATACTAGCAGAGCTAGGAGAGTAAAATTGTTGTTTATAGACAGAGGCTCAGTCTTGATCTATGGTAGAAGGCTTCAACTCACAGAGCCCCTAGAAACACAGAACTTTGCTAGGCACCAGTAGGTAGGGGTATCCTTCCTTCTACGAAAGGATGCATATCAGCAAAGTTGCAGCCTTACTAGTGTAACCAGTGGTCAGCACCAAGTTTCCAACAGCACCTCCACACCAGGCAGAAATCTGTAACAAGGACCTCAGGTTCTATTAAGAATAAGGCCACTCAAAGAATATTTCCAGGTACTTTTGATTGTTTCACCTGTAACTTTTTGTTATTATAGAGTATATTATCAAGCTTATACATACTTCTTCTCTGGTAGCTGCCCAAATGTTTCTAAAATTCCAACATCAAGGACAAAGTCTCTTTTTCTTGACATTTCTCCTTCCATTCCAGCTGTATAGGTTAGGTTAGCAATGAACTGGGTAATTTGTTTCTTTTATTAAGTGAATATACAAGTGTAGCCAGTGCAGCCACCTTGTGGCTGCTTTAAAAAATGACCACATTCAACAAATTACAGGTCTGTTTATAATCCAGACTCAGGCCTTGAACCACAAGACAGATGATAAAAGTTCAGATCATCTCATGGTTTCTGCAACCTAGAAGAAACATATCCTGATATGAACCAGGATCTTCTGCTCTCTGAGAAAGAGGCACTTCCTGTTCTGAACTAGGATGATTTTGGCTTTTTGTTTTGTTTTTAGATAAGGAAAAGGCATTTGTGAAGGTGGTGCTTTTCAATCCCATGTACCAATTTCTCCTCCAAATAGGATTTTTTTTTCCATCTCTAGGATAGTCACATGGAATATGAGAAGATGCTACCAATTTCTCATTTTGTGTTAAATGGGAAAGGAGCCCAAACATCTCTGATGCCTAGAAAACACCTTGATCCTAATCCCCTCCCTTACAGGTTACAACATTATGGAATTTTAGTCTCTACAGTTGGATTCATTCTACCTTATACAAATAATAAGATATCTACAGGGTCCCAAGAAGTAGCAGGCATTCCCACCTCTCCTTTGCTCTTCACATTTTGGTCATATTCTGTGCAAGGCTTCATCTGCTGGCATAAAACTGCGCTCTGCCCACAGGTGATACTTACAGGAAACCATCAGGTTTGCCGGTCCTGCAGGCACCTCAGCATGACCCTGGTAAGGATTTGGGAAGTTTTGCATGTCACCAATGGCAGAAACTTAAATGCCAAGTGCTTTCTAGGCAAAAAAGAAGTCTGGGAGCAGTGGACCTCACACTGAGTTTCTCTGGCCACTTAAAGTCACACACACTGAAGTTATGAAGAGGAAGTTTGGTATCTTAACATTCCCATGATCACCACATACATCTACGTGGCTACAACTCATACGCTCTCAGGAAGCTAATCTATGGCTAGCATGGCTAGCTCTGCTTTAATACTGTATTCTCTCAGCAGAAGATTCAGGTTTCCTCCCACTTCCATTCACATCTCATATACTAGCCAATTAGTTTCTACATCCTCTCTTCCTCAACCTCTGTTAGTGTCAAAACACTTTATATTTTAAATGCATACATACATACATATGTGTTTATAAATACACATGCTGGGGCAATTGCCCTCCCCTGTTTCGATTTTTTCCTGCTATCGAAAGCAATGCTCAGACTTTGCACCAGTCTGGTACCAGAGTCATAAGGATTTCTTCTTTGCCTCTGTTTACCTATAACCCACCTCCTACGCATGAGCTTAAAACCACTCTCTACTACAAGGATTAGTTCTACATCCCCTACAATATCCAAAGGAAACAGGGTATTTGAGGAGACAGTGTTTAAAAACAATAGACAGGGAATGGATTTTGACAAACAAACCATTTCCACTACAGAAGAGAAAGCTGAAATCATCTGTAAAGGAAGAGATGAGATTTTAAAAGTTCCTAGAAACTAGAAAACCCACCTAGACACTAAGATGTTCATACAGAATGCAAATGTGTGAGTACAACTTTCCTGCACTGTTCAAACTTTGCATGGGCATCAGATACATTACAACCAAGATACAGACTTCCTTTTTATGTCACGGGCTCTTTCACACATACAGCCCAATCCCAATACACACATCTTTACCACAGAGCTAAAACCAGCCTTGACTAAAGCCAGTTCTCCCAAGACAAGCAACTGAGTTAAATTGGACTAATGAGCAAATCAAGACAACCATACTTATACATTTGCTGCAAAGCGGACGTAAAAAGTAACAAGCTTTCATCAAATTTTAAGCTAAGGCATGCTTGTGACAAGTCTTAAGCCCAGTTTCCCAAAATTTTTTGCTTGTCCTAAGCAGACACAGCTGCCAAAAAGAGCCCTATCCTCTGCCCTCCTTATTCACAACCCTCACAGTACCTTTTCTCTTGCAGTACAGACCTGAGTACAGCCAGTCTAATGGGACCCCCAGATTTGGGGACCTGCACAGAGCAGTGGTAGACATCCCTGCTTTTTTCAACAGCAGTGCCAGCCGGAAGGATTTACACAACCACAGTCCGCTCTCCTGAAGCCAGAAGCACATGCTTCCCTCTTGTATCTAATCCCAATAAACATGGCTCTCTACTGGAAGTCTCTCTTCATATCCTTCTGCATGAGACCTAGCATTATCTGACTATAGAGCAGGTTGGTCCAATCTCTTGATTTTTCTTAGGAAAAGGAGATTGATTTTCTGTAGGATCAGTAACCAAAATGATCCAAGGCTGCTCCATCACTAGATCTAACAAAAGGGAAGTAACAGGAGCCTGCAGTAAATGCTCTGGATCACTCACTGGGCCACTCAGCAGTAGGCTACAGTTACATTAGATTGAACATTGTGTGATGTTTAACTCAATTGCTTGGAGTGCTTTATTGCACTCAAAGCAACAGAAGTGATTCACTCACATGTCTCTACCTCCTCTATCTGAACACGGTCTCTGCAGTGAGAAGCGCTTTGCTGCTGCCCAAACTTACACCGGTCGTCTCATGACTATAGTTCCACAATTGCCTATTACCAGAACCAGCAGGTTTGCGTGGATAACAACTCTAAGTTTGCAGTACAATAGGCCACCTTTTTGCTGGAATGTGTCATCCTGGCAGCAGCAGGCTCTTTAATCTGGCATGAAAATTTGTAACAAGACTTTGCGGTTAGAAACCAGGTTGGACAGACTCAGATAAGGCATTAGAGAGGGTAATCAGCTATTGGAATAATTTACCTGGAGAACCGGTGCAGCCTAGTGCTTGATATCATGAAATCAAGACCGGGTACTTTTCCAATAGAATTTTGGATTTGATGCAGCGATAATCAGCTGTGAATGTAAATACCTGCAGGGGGTCAGAACAATTCATCAAATGGCTGAAATTTAAACATAAAAAATATATGATCACATCACAAGAAAGGGAAACAATTTCTCTCTGTATGGCCCAGAAACCACAGAGCACAGCTAGAAGTGAATTCTCTTCAAATGTAAGTTCTTTATTAATAGATACAATAAGAGTTCAGCAAGGAAAGCTGAAAGAAATTACAAAACAATCCATCAGGCCTGGCTATTAAAATAAGCTAACTATGTATAATTTAGCTAAACAGCAATTAAGTACTGAACATTGGGAACTGTTACTGGGAAAATAACATAGCAAAAAGCATAACTCTTAGAATCTTTTTATTATTTTTTCTTCCTATAAATATTTGATTCTGGTTTTGGAGATGAAATCACTTCCCAGCTGTTTCCCAAGTTTTGCTCAGAATAGCTAATTAACACAATTTACATAAATACAATCTAACTACATAGAACAGCCCAATTTAAAACAATTTTTGGAGTACACTAAAAAAACAAGTAACAATAAAAGGTTGTTTGTTACCCCTAGACAGCATATCAGCACCTGAAACAAGAAGAATGAGACCAAGGATGAGGCTAGATTTAACAGGAAGAAATTAAGAAAGGCCCATGGAACAGATTCCTACCAGCAAAGCCTGTCAGGCTGTGGAAGGGCTCCCCAGCGGGACCACACAGGTCCTATTTCTTAGGAGCGCAAGAGCAGAGGGATGCAGCAGGAGCCCCAGGGTCCCAGGGACCCTTTCTGTCCCTGGCAATTACATTGTATAACCCCATTTATCAAGCTCACCAGGCTACTGTAGAAATGACACCTGAAATACCTGCCTCAGTCAGGAGCTGGTAAAATATGTTCTATATGTAAGCCAGCTATACTGTTCCAAACATCAACAACTAACAATAATTTAGTTTGATACAACTTCAAGACTGAATTGAAGATGCCTCCTCCTCATCAAATTCAGTTCCAGTTCTGAAATCTGGGTCACCCATACATTATTTCTCCAACCCAAGCCACCTTCCATGCAACCCTTTAAATGGGCTCTGCCCTTATCCAAGCCATCTCTAACAAGCCACTTAGTTAAAATGAAACTTAAATCCATCAGAGAACGAGGTTGCAAAGCCTCCATAAAAATGAAACAGCTGTGGCTTGGTCAGAGACGAGCTGGCACACAGTCCAAGGAGGAAGCAACAGCATCTACTTCCAGCAAATCCTTGGTGGAGCCAGAGACAATTCTTTCCACACAGATGAGTTGAGGTCTCCTTCCCTGTTATTCCCACCAGGTTTGATCCAGGTCTTATCCAACTTCTGAGAACAAATGAAGCATCAAGCACAAGGAAAACATTTGTGCTGGGGACGGGACAGGTGGGGTCAGGTAAGAGGAGCCCAAACACCCACCAGAAGGTTGTTGGGGGCACCACGGCCATGGCCAGGGCCACTAGAGCAGCCAGGGACTCCAAGGAGGAGTAAGACAGGAAGTGCGCATGCAGCATCGGAGTATCATGACTTTCATTCCTCTGCCTTCCCTGCTCTGACAGGCCATAAAAGTCACAAGACGCCAGCAAGTAAAGCAAAAACAACAAGGTGTCCAGAGTTCAGATCAGCCCTGAGAGCGCGCGGCCTCTGCCCTCGGCGGCCCGCGAGGAGCCGAGAGCCCAGCAAGCGCTGTGGGCTCTCACCCGTGCGTGGGAGGCACTGTTTATGCGGGAAGACACTCGGATTGCTGGCAGCTGAACCCAGGACCAGGCCTACGCTGCAGGCCCTACCTGCTACAGGGAGGAGGGGGAAGAAAGCGACCTCCTTACGGGCCACTGGACCTCGGCACCCCATCCAGGCCACCAGAAGCGTTGCCGGGTTTTGCCCTCAAGTTGGCCCACGCTGGGGGCTGAGGCAAAGCCCCCCTTGGCCCGGGTGTCCCGAGGCAGGGACCTGCCAGGGGCTCTCGTGGCCGCTGCTGCAAGCGGCGGTGCCCGCTCCGAGGGGCCGCGTCCCCCGGGCGCCGGCCCTGCCCTCGCGCCGCGCTCCCCACGGAGCAGCGCAGCAGGCCCCAGCGTCCCACTCCGGGAGGAGCGAAAGCTCCTTTCCCTGGAGAGATCCCTCCTCCTCCTCCTCCTCCTCCCCGGCGGATCCCAAAATGGTGGGTCGCCCTGCCCTGCCCTGCCCCGCCGCGCCGACCCCGGGGACAGCGGCCCCCACGCCAGGCCTCGCCGCGCCGCGCCCCGTCCCTCCGCAAGCCGGCAGTGCCGGGCCGGGCCGGGCCGAGCCGGGCCGCGCCGCTCCCAGCGCGCCGCGGAGCGGAGCGGAGCCGCCCGGGGCGCCCCTACCTGCGCCGGCCTCACATGCTGGGGCTGGGGCCAGGCGCGCTGCCCTCCCGGCGCCGCTCCGGCCGCGGCCCCCGCGCGCGCTTGGCCGGCCTCGCGCGGGGCTCGAGGTCTGTCATGAGCGCGGCGGCTCCCCAGGTGCGCCGGGCACACCTACAGGAAGGCAGGCGGGCCCCGGTGATTGGTGTGCGGCGCGCAGCCCGCGGCGGCGGCGGCGGGACTCGCTCTCCCGCCCGCCGAGGGCAGCGGCCCCACCGAGGGCAGCGGCGGCCGAGGGCAGGACGCGGCTCTCGCCCGCGCTCCGCCGTGCCGCCATGAGCGCGCGTGTCCGCGCTCCGGATCCGAGCCGGAGGCTTTCTCGTGGCGGCTGGGGAATGGTGAGCGCTCCTCTGCCGGGGTCCGCGTAGGAAGCGCCCTCGGTGCTGGTCTGCGCTGGTCTGCTTCGCCTTGGAGGCGCGCGCAGGGCAGGTATGCCTGAGCCCCGGCTCCGTCAGGTCCCCGGACTAGTTTGAGAGACGTAAAAGGACTCCCTATTTGTTTTGGTTTACTTTGCTTTGCTTTGATTCCTAAGTGGGCCGTATCCACCCTAGTTTCTCTTCACTTTCACTTCAATGTCACTTGTTAGTTTTGCGAGCGGGAGCCCTTCTGCTTTGTATTTGGTGTTCTCCCTCCAGCAGGCACCGGGATCTTCAGGAAAAGCGCCGGGGGTTGAGGAGCGCCAGGGCTCTGCCTCGGCAGCAGCAGCCCTCAGAGACCCCAATATCGGGTCTGAGATTGTCAAATAAATCTAAATTAGATCTATGAATTCAAAAGAAGCTCAGTGGGACTTGGATAAAGGAAAAAAAAAAAAGTTAAGATCTATTAAAATCTGAATTGACAGCTTTCATTTTCAGGCATCCTGCCATGCTCAGCACACAGATAAATAGCCAAAGATCCTGGCAGCATCAAAGCTTTCTGGGCTTGCTGTGCCCAGCTGCATACCGAAAAGGGGACAACACATCAGTTGCCTATGAGGGAAACTATCCCCATCTATCAGCTTGACTGCAGTGATAGGGACAATATGTAAAGAGAATTCCCTCACTTGGGAAAGTGGAACAGAGGCTGGCAGAGAAAAAAAAAAACAGGAAATAAGAAAAAGAGAGGACTGATTTTTGCAATCATGAAAGAAGAGGCAAATTAGCTTGTCCAAAATAGAGTGGGCTCCCACCCCTGTTATATTATTTGCTGCACAGATGCCTGGCTTTGCCTTAAGGAGTACAAGAGTGCAAGAGGTCCTTAAGGAGTACAGGAGTGCAAGAATTCCTTTTAGTTCTTTGCTTACACAGAATGCAAAGCAAGCAAAAGATTTCGTCAGGTGACTAAGGAAGGAAAATAAATATATTATACGTTATATATAATATATTATTATATATTATTATATATTATTATATATTATATATTATTTTATGTTTCCTTGAATGAATATTCAGTGCTTCCTCTTCCCTGAGTTTTTTTTCCTAATCATTTCATGAAACTTGAAGAAATATATCCCCCAGGATGTGCTCTGAGAAAGGGGACCTTCACTGAAACACTGAAAATCAGCCCACACTGCAGGAACACTGTGGGATCTCCCTTGCAGAACTCCCAGGAGTCACACAGTGAAAACCTGAACCGCCAAGTGGCAAAATCAATGCTTTCTGATTCAGTTAATACTTTCATCCGTATGGACGAGCCATTTCATCATAGGGGAGTAGCTTCTGTAATTGATATTCCTGTTCCATGCCTCTAATGTTTACATTCAACCAAGAGGAAATGGATGCTTCAAATTCCCATGGGGAAGACAGTGGGGGCATCAACTCTGGATCAGTTATCTCTTACGTTAGTGCTCTAACCTCTGAACTATTACATAAATGGAGGAGCCCGACTGGAAAATGGCACTTCTCTGTTGTCTAGAAAGAATACCTTAAAGGCTTAAGAAGGACTTAAGCTTGACACTTCTCCTTAGTATCTCCAGATGTCTTCGGAGGCAGTTTTCTG
Source organism: Rhynchotus rufescens (assembly GCA_032273925.1). NCBI lineage: Eukaryota > Metazoa > Chordata > Aves > Tinamiformes > Tinamidae > Rhynchotus > Rhynchotus rufescens. The sequence continues at coordinate 38,963 of JAVCKT010021616.1, forward strand.
TGTGCTTTTCTGAATCATATGCTAAGGTCTCTTGCTTTTCCTGCCTATTGCACAGGGAGTCCAAGGACGTAACTTATCTTCATGGATTTCCTAGGATGAAGAGGTGCTCCAAAGTTATGTCCTGCAGCTCTCAGTATCATAATATCTACAACCTTTTGTGGGTCAAGCCCTCCTTGCTTACCTATTTCAGTAGGAAATGGATTCCTAGCTTCTGTTTTGACACAGTGAAATTCATGCACTGCCATTAAGGTGCCTCTGGAGGATGATGAATGAAGGGTAGATATGGTGCACATCTGGAGCATTGCACAGCATGGTCAAGACAGATCCTGTCCCATTCTAGGAATACTTGCCCTTCTGTAGCAGGAAGATGAGCTCCATGAATCATTTTTTTTGGCCGCTATAACCCGTAGCACAGGGATCCTCAGCAAGCAGGGTGAAAGCCAGGAGACAGCAATAATGGAAAGGAGGATGGAGCACGGGAAGAGCCTCCCTCTCCATCCCTGGTGCTTTGGGTTGCATCATTTCTCAGCCCTCCAAACTCTGAACTTTACCATCTGAATAGTCAGCATGTCCCTTTTCTGCCAAGGAAACACTCATATTCCAAGAGTCAGTGCCAAAATCTTCATTTCCCTTAAGCTCATTTGTATTGCTTTACCATCCTCCCTACTCTCAGTGGGGCTCTGATGGTTTCCCGTGGTTCCCTGTACTACAGAAGCTCCTCATCATCTCTTCAGCCTGAGAAGCAGTGCAAATTTTAGCTTCCTTCTCAGGCTTTCTTTTCCCATGGGTGCATCCTCTTTGTAAACATCCCATCCAGGCAGAGGCCTGCATTGCTCCCTATCCCTCCCTAACCACTCAGCAACAGACATCGTTCTGAGGTTAGCTTTTAATGGTATGCAAAGTTGACTACTGGAAATGTAAAAGACAGTAGGACAGAACCTGGTAATTTTAATAACTATTAGACAAGCTGCTGACATGACAGAAGTACCAAGGCGCTCTCAAATTAATGCCAACTGCTTGAGCCCCCACTCCTGGCAAAACCAAATAACTTCCTGAGGTGTATGTAGCAGATAAACCTTCCTCCCAGCTAAAGCTGCTGTGTGTCTAAGACCAGAAAGGTCCCTTTTAAAAATGGAAAGAAACAGAACTTGCATACCTAACCAACGTATATTTATATGAACTATAACTAAAACACCCATCTCCAGAATATGCCAAGTATTGGGTGTTACCTTAACTTCCCCCAGGGTTTGCTGTGAACACCCAATGGTAGTGGTAAATCTTGGCTGTAAATTCCGATCATCTCCTTTGCTGCCTCTTATTTATTGCTTGCTGCCAATAGCAGAGTCTCAGCATCCAGGGCTATGAATTTTCAAGTGTTTCTCTGCAGTATGTTTGGAGAAATGCAAACTATTCCCAACGTCAACTCATGTTTAAGACCACAGGTCCTAGGCTCTTGCTGGATTTGTAGCCATTAGCTCCTTGCTGAGCAATTGCTAATGCTGGAGTGAAAGAAAAAAGAATGACAGATTTATGGAGTTCATTGAGCTTTCCTGTTGTTATTTTACATAATGGATACAGCCTTTGGAAAATTAAAGAGATCCTATCTAGATTCTTGTAACAATCCCTTTGGATTCACTCTTATAGGACAGAGAGGTTTTAATGTAATATTAAGCTGTTTTAATATGTAAACTCTCAGAGATATGGGTTTGAGCTTCTCCACTTCAGATTCATATGCATTTTATGTTCTGTCTTCTCCACATAATGGCCATTATGCATGAACATTATTTTTGAGTTTTGTTTCTTCACTTAATTTTCTTGTAGTTCCCAGTATGTGGAAATGGATTTGGACCTACCTTAATCTGAAAATCAGCTTCAATTACAGTTGTGGATGTAGCCCTAATAGTGAATTTCAGGTGTTGTCTGGCAGATCTGTCACTCATCCCAGGAATTCAAGAGAATGTAGACTTTACATATACAAATACTGATTTCTGTGGTCTTTCCTGAAATATATTCTAGGGGAGTACCTGGCCATGATAGCAGGGAGTAGGAAAGTGCTTTCCTATGTGAAAGCAGTTATAAACAATTCAGTATTATCTGAATTTAAAATCGTGCTTCTAACCAAGAAACGTGTACATCTCAAGAAAAGCAATTACTGACTGAAAGGCTTTTCCTTTTTCATTCTCATGTGGTTTGTCTCCTAGTAATTCTAACTATTCAGCAGCTACCAAAAGTCATATATGCAACACTGTGGTTTTTTTTTTTTTTTTTTTTTTTTTTGCCAGATAAAATCAGAACTAAAATGATTTCTTTAAACTATATGCCTTTATATTCTTTATTCAACTGTTTTTTTCCCCAAAAAGCATTAGGGACATTTTGTCCAAATGGGCACACGCCATGAATTGTATGTCATACTAAATTATGGACTATATGTATCACTTAATATGTGTATCTGTCTTGGTGGAGTGGGTTAAGAATTAGTGGCCTGTTTGCTAGGTTATAGAAATTTCTTCCAGAATAATAACAGTGGTTTTGTTCGGTGTGCAAATTGGATCATGCTCCTAAATGGGCAGTATTTGGTAAGGCCCATTTTCTTACAGGTGCTGCATTTTAAACAAATAGAAAAAAGGCTCAAAATCAAAGTCTGCTATTAGAGACAAAAGATTAAGGGCTCATCTGGAGACTCTCAAGCTCATTATGTGGAAAAAAGCATATTTTAATTTGCATATATCCAGTTGGCCCTGACATTCCCAAATGATTCACTTGATTATAAGGTACTGCCTATTTTAAAAGTAAAAAAGTCATTTTTATTTTGAGCAAATGTACCTGGACCTGGCAGAGGTAGATGAGCTTTCACAGTTACAATCACAGCTGCAGTCTTTCAGGGCAATCCAGACTGTTGTTGCAGAAAATGACTGCTTGTCCCAGGAGCTGAACAAGTCCAGGCTTCATGTACAAATGCTGGTTGTCCTGATCTTCCTGATTTTGCTTGAAATAGACCCAGGAATAGCCAGTCTCCAATAGCAAAACCCTAGCCTTTTTGCCTTTTTTTTTATTTTTTTTTTTTTTCTGAGGGTGCAAATACTGTCAGCATAGCAAAAAAAGCAAGATAAGATACTGTGAACTAATAACGTTAGCTACAAACCAAAGAAAGAAGAAAAAAGTATCTACCATGTAATTAGACATTCTCATACATAGAATTTTATATGATTAGCTACAGCAAAACATAATCCAAAATTTTATCATATTTATTTCCTTATACAGTGTTCTAAAAGACAAATGGAATAGCTTAAAGCATAGTATAATTCATTTAAACATCATATTATTTAAGAGTAATAAAAGAGATTTCTTGCCCAAGCAAGATTATATATATACTTTCATTAAAAATGTAACTATATGGGGTATATTCCCAGAAGTCATTACTCAATCCTGGATGATTCATACTGTGGTGAAAGAAACCTGCTTCCTACTCACCAATAGCATTGGGCAACTTGATGTCTACAGTTTGAAAGAAATAGTAATGAGCCTTGAAATTCTTGGAAAGATTTTCCCCAGCAGTAAAATTGCAAAGATTACATTTGATATATCTAATGCAAATCATACTCTTTCCTGTTGAATAATGCTTATAAGCCCTTTTCCCAGCTCAGTAACGGTCATCTGTATAGAAGTCTCCCTAAAGCTAAACAACATGCCTTTGAAAAAAAGAAATGTTTTGGGGGGAAAATGTAAAGTTTGAATTAGTGAAAAGATGGTTTACCCTCAAGGACAGCAGTCAGGATATTCCCTTCTGCTTTATACTAAATGCTGGTACCCATATCTTAAATTGAGTAAAATTACAGCAGTAATTTCTGGCAGGTTGTCCACACATATGTGAAGGTCCCTAAGCTACCTGATCAGGGTCCATAAAAGATAAATAAGAAATGCAAAGCAATTGCTGTAAACAAGGATCCTAAGAAAACGAAACAAAACAAAAAGGCTAAAAAAACAATGCTGCATACCCTTGAGATGCTTCCAAAAGGATAGAAACACAATATGGAAACAAAACTTTTATAGTTGAGAATGAGTAGTATCGAGAAAAGTGATAGGAGTGTTTTTAATTGGCTGTGCTTTTACTCCATCTTCCGAAGTGTTAACTCCTGGGAATCGAGAACATACAACATCAGTTTTAGAATCCAGAAATAGTGCAAATAATTTTTGAAAATATCTAGCAAAAGCTATTTTTGCAAACATTTCCAAACAACTGTTCTTTTAGGATAATTTACATAGGAAATTTCTAGCTCACTTAGAATTTTGAAGAAAACTTTGGGCTTAGGCTTTCTCCCCACTGGCATGCTATGTGCAATTACTGGTTGCTCATGGTAGATATCCCTTACACACTGAAATCCCAGTAAGATCACAAGAAGCTGGTTGTGCAGCTCTCTGATTCTTAGAGTCCTTCGATTCTTGTATTTGTGATTATGAACACCACAAGAAGAAGGCAAATCCGAAATATTTTTGTGATCTCAGATGCCTGAGACCTTCAAAAAACTGTGGTTGCACAGCAGAAAAGGTAGTGAATTGCACTGCAGGAGCAGGGATGAGACGTCTAGAGAAGGGTGAGGGAGCAGGAGCTAAAGACAAATAAATGTCTTGGAAGCCTAGTAAGGAGGAGTTTGTTGAATGTCTCTGCAGCTGTTTACTGGCATCCAGTTCTTAAAATCCCTGTCATGAATGTTTCCTCTTCAGAATAAGATACTAATTGTCTGACAGCCTTGTTCTTACATGCCTTTTTTTTTTCCTGAGGTTTCTCTGAGAGCTCAATTTGTATAGTCTGTAATTTGTGAACTGACTTATAAATAAGTTTGTAGTGTTGATACTTTTAATTTTTTTTCCTCTCATTTATCTTGTAGGACTGTTGACCCTAAAGAAGTATTTGAATCAAATTCTCCCTGCAGACGGGCTGGGTGAATGACCTCCAAACACTGGAGGAGGTCTCTGGGCGTTTGTGCTAATGGACCTGTCTCTGAGAGGACCAAGTGTAATTCCCTGCATGTCATATTTGACTGTTCGGTCTACATGGTGACAGATGAGGGGCAGAGACAGCTGTTTGGAGGGTAATGGTTTAATAGACTCAGCTAAATTCTCCTGAAAATATGAATCAGAGCCTAATTCTGTCTTGGTGAAGCAAATTTTTTTCCACCCTATTACAAACACATGCTTCTCTCTCTTTGTTTCAAATTCATACACAAATAACTGCAGGATTGGCACCTCAAACAGTCTTGATCATTACCTGGAACTCATATACTGATGTTTTCTTTCCTTCCGTAGGAGTGAAGAAAGGCCTAAACAGACAGGATTAGTGACCATGGGCAATTTTTTCCTCTCGCAGCCTTCTTTGAGAAGCCCAGGAGAATCATTACTGACACTCCATCCATTACCAAGGCAAGAATGTATCTTCCTGCCAGCCCTTTGCTTTCCTTTCTCTTGCTGTCTAGGTAGAAAATCCAGACCACAGACAAATTATTCTCTATCTCATTCACGTAGAAAGATGATTCCCAGCTAATTAAGAAACTCTACACAACAATCTGACTTGTGTTAAGAGAATCTGGAGGACCAATAACTTAACTCATGCTCTTAAAGTTCAGAAACTCAGGATTATCTCTGTGACCTGGATGAAGGGTTTGAGCTTTGTGTTTTGGGTTTTTTTCATGCATATAATTATACATAGTAATATGGCTGTTGTTTACATAAACAAGTATTATTTCTTTCATTCGATTAGATTTGCAGAGAAGGGCTAACAAAACTGATAAATACCTTCCTCCATGTTTAATCTCCTTGCATGACACTTCCTAGAAGTGGAGATATCTATGTTTCTGTATGTAATAACATAGTGCCCCCTATTGGGAAGCTGTTAATGACTCTCTCTGATCTTTTCTCCCCTGGTCATGGGAGATATTTTTCTTTAGGGCTAGGAAAGATAAATCACTCACAGATTAGCTCTGTTTAAATTTATAAACTCTACTTTCCCTAAGAGTGTTCAAAAATGATCTACCATTTCATCTCATTTTCTTTTTCTAAAAAATAAAATCTCAATGATATTATCCACAGAAGAAATAGCCTCCTGTTCAACCCAGTACATCTAAGTCGAGGTGACTTGAATCAGCAGGGCACAGAGTCTATGGGGCACAGAGTGCCTGCTCAGTCTGTTTGTGGAGAGATAGATCAGCTTTAGCTTAAAAAAACCACATCCTTAGTCTTTGCCTGCACAAAGTGGTATTGTTATGTACAGGATGCAAGTTTTAGGCTATGTTGTTCCTGTAGCAGAAGTTATTTCTCTCATTCCTGACAACAACAATGGAAATCTTTCTCTCATGGGCTTTACCTGAGATTCCTCTTACCCTGCCCTGCAGAAGCTGAGACATGTCCCATTATCTCCCATCCTAATATCTCCCACCCTATCTTACCATCCTCAGCATCCAGTCCTAACCATATATCAGTGAACTGTTATCCTACTCTAAAAATTGAAATGATATTGATACTATAGTTCATCGAACTCCATACACTATGTTGGCCTGGGCTTCAAGATTCTGGTGAGGGAGGCTAAACCCTCTAAGGTCTTGCTTAGTCTAGGAGTACTTACAGGAGTACTCTTATAAGTAGGAGTCTGAGACTAGGAGTCTGAAGTACTTACAGGCTGCAGCTAACAGCAACTATTAAAATGCAAATAGTTATAAAGAATTTAGAATCGTCATATTTTCCTTTCTCATCACTAAATATGGATTCAGTTACACTTTTTCTACTCTGGACAGGTACCCCACATACATAAGATAACAATTTAGTACCTCTTATCATCACAAAGATCCCAACATCATTTATGTCCCTCTTCAATATCCTTATAACTACATTCGTCCTGCCCCTTTGTTTAACCCATCCCTTTCTATCTTATTACTTCAAGGTTCTCCATTCCCTGGACCTCCTCTTCCCTTATTAGTGGTTCTCATCAAAAGCAAATGATCTCCAAAGACCCATTGTCTGTTTGTGAGTTTAAAACTTAAAACATGTTTATTTTCATACAAATTCTGTTGTGAGGATTCTTCTTATTTTCAGTCCACAACAATCTTGCCATCAGCTGGAAGAGGAAAAAAAAAAGAGAGAAGTCATATACAAATCCTCCCCTAACCTAAAACTGCATGAAGAGCAGCATTAATGAGAATGATAGTCAGGAATCACATGCATCAGGGAACATTGTCACCAAAGATGAGGATAAGGTTGAGGTACTTAATGCCTGCTTTGTCTCAGTCTTTAATGTCTAGATCAGTTATCCTCTAGTTACTTGGCCCCCTGAGCTGGAATGAGCAGAATAAACCTCCCCCCATAATTCAGGAGGAAACAGTCAGTGACCTGCTGGTCCACTTGGACACTCACAAGTCTGTCAGAGAACAGTCATCTAGCCTCAGAAGATGAGGGTTCTGAGATTGCTGGCAGAAATGCTCGCCAAGTCGCTCTCCATCATCTCTCAGTGGTTCTGGTCAACCAGGGAGGTCCTCAATGACAGCAGACTTGTCAATGTGATGCCCAGCTACAAAAAGAGTTGAATGGAGGATCCGGGGAACTACAGACCTGTCAGTCTGACCTCAGTATCCAGAAAGGTTATGGAGCAGATCTTCATGAGGAAAATCACACAACTTGTATAGGACAACCAGGGGATCAGACCCAGCCAATAAGGGTTCATGAAAGGCAAGTTCTACCTGACCAACTTGATCTTATTTTATGACCAGGTGACCTGTCTAGTGAATGAGAGAAGTCCCCTTGGACTTCTGGCTGTGGATGTCATCTACTTAGACTTCAGTAAGGCCTTTGACAGTCTCTCACTGCTTTCTCCTGGAGAAATTGGCAGCTCATGGCTTAGACAGTTGTACGCTTCGCTGAATGAAAAACTGACTGAATGGTCAGGTCCAGAAAGAGGGTGAATGGAGTTAAATCCAGCTGGGGACTATGAGCATTGTTCCCCAGGGGTCAGTGTTGAGAATGGTTCTCTTTAGTATCTTTATCTATAATCTGAATGAGTGGATTGAGTGCACCCTCAGCAAATTTGCAGATGATACCAAGATGAGAGGAAGAATTGATCTGCTTCAGGGTAGGATAGCTCTATAGAGGGACCTGGATAGGCTGGATCCATGGGCAGAAACTAACTGTATGACGTTCAACAAGGTCAAGTGCTGGGTCCTGCACTTCAGTCACAACAACCCCACCCAGCACTACAGGCTGCCATGGGGCAGAGTGGTTAGAGAGCTGCACATCAGAAAAGGAGCTGCGAGTGTTGATCGACAGCTGGCTGAACATGAGCCAGCAGTGTGCCCAGGTAGCCAAGGAGACCAATAACATCCTGGTTTACATCAGAAATAGAGTAGCCAGCAGGACTAGGGAAGTGGTCATCCCCTTTTACTCAGTGCTGATGAGGCCACAACTCGAATACTGTCTTCAGTTTTGATCTCTCACTACAAGAAAAGTATTGAGACACTAGAGCGTGTCTGAAGAAGGGCAACCAAGCTGGTGAAGAGGCTGGAGCACAGACCTTATGAGGCGTGGCTGAGGGAGCTGGTGTTATTTAGTCTGGAGGAGATTCAGAAGAGATGTTATTGCTCTGTACAACTACCTGAAAGGAGGCTGTAGTGAGGCAGGGGTCAGTATCTTCTCCAAAATAACTACCGAAAGGACAAGAGGAAATAGCCTCAAGTTGTGCCCGGAAGGTTCAGGTTAGACCTTAAGAAAAATTTCTACCTGGAGGGAGTGGTAAAATGTTGGAGCAGGCTGCCCAGGAAAGTGATGGAGTCACTGTCCCTGGCAGTGTTCAAGAAAAGTGTAGATAAGGCACTTAGGGACATAGTTTAGTAAGCATGGTAGTGATGAGTTTGCCATCTTGATGATCTTTCCCAACCGTAATGATTCCATGTTTCTACGATAAAGCAGGATGATAAATCTTACTTCGCAGTCTCGTTTGCAAAAGAGTGATATCCTCTTTAGCAAGTATCTGTATGTGACTTTGAACATTCAAAGTGCTCTTTCAGCATTGTCAACCTTCAAGTACCTCTAGATAGCTTATCCTGTTTGTGGATATATTATCCCTGAAGTACAGAGATACTAGAATTGACTCTGAGAAAGCACATCTTGGATGGACAGGGATTTTAAGTACAGATGTTTAGATGTTAAGATTTTAAGTATAGACTCTTTCAGAATGAATCTGGAAGCACATGATGAAAAGCCCAAGCTTATGTGGTCTGATGGAGCCAGAAGTTTCGGGGAATGATACAAGACACCTTAGAGGTTTCCGACAGAGTTGTAGTGGTCCCACCAAGGTTTATAAATTGTGATTCAGCACCAGCATTACTGACCCAATGATCCAGGGATAGACTGTGGCAGTGCTCCCACTATGTTCCCATATGTGCCTCCCACTATGTTCCCAGCTCCTGTGTCCCCTGACAGATAGGAGCTAGTTTTTCATGTGCCATTGTGCCTGAGCTCAAAAGCCCATGTGGATCCCACAGCACTGCTGAGTCAGTCAACAGGCGCTACTAAGCTTGTTTAGTCATTCCAGTGTCACTCCAATATGTTTTTCAGCATATCCATCATATCCATATCAGCCATTTGGACAAGGTTGTCCCATTTCAACACTGCTCTAGGTTACAGATAGTTAATTATAATCATTATCTGTGAGTGACCATGACAATGTACTTCATTCATTGTGTTAAAGTTAGTAAAATAATTTATAGCATGGGCGGATAGGTCTCAGAACTTGTCTTTCATTGGCCTGAGGTCATAGATGAAAGAGTTTTTTTGTTCCTTCTAATCACAAGAGATTTGGACACTAGAAATTGTATGGAATGGGAAGGAGATGATATTCTGACCTGTTAATGGCATGTATATTATTGGCTAGTCAAATTAAAAAACACATTCACTCAGAAAGAACACCAGTTCAAAAGCTTTCTGCCTTCTTGCAGTGGTCATTCTGCTATTCTGTCCATTCCTGCCCTTCTACTCCGCAAATAAGAAAATTTCTAAAACCATAAAACCATGATGAAGGATACTGTTACCTTCTTAGATTTCATATCTAGTTTTACATACATATATAATTTCTCAATTCATAGAAGCGACCAAAGGGTCCAGAGGTACATGTGAAGCAGAGGATGTTTTGCCTCTGTTGCTATGATGCTTCCTCATCTCCCAGCCCTTCTAAAAGGCTTGTGAGCTGGATTCACAGATTCACATGGTCAAGAGGAGAAAGGAGGGGAGGAAGTCAGGATTAAGGACAAAAGAAAAAGCATGGAAAGTGCTAGGAAGAATTGTCTTTTTTTTTTTTTCTGAAAAAAAAGAGAAAAGAAACAGATTTTAAAAAAGCACTTGTGGTCTAAATAAGTGGGTGTTTAAGTAACTATGTTACTTAAATGCTTAAATACTCTAATGCTGTGGGTGGCTACAGATAATCTTGGCTACAGATCTCCTTTGCTGTGGTGATGGATTCTTTGCCTTTTTTTTTTTTTTTTTTTTTTACAGAGAGGAAGGAGAATGTCGTTTCCTTCTTAGCCGAGGAGCTCAGGGCAACTTGACTTTTTCAGATGCTGCCACCACTGTGATTTCCTTTCAAAGCTTTTCCATATTTAACTCACCTGTACAATTTCTCTTGCATGTGCATTCTCTGAGCTCTAGAAGAACTTCTTATGCACAATTACACGGCCTCTGCTCCATGAGGACCCTTCAATGTTCATAACTGTTGGCTGGCAGTTGAATCTTTTGCATAATTGGGTCAATAGTGGATCTTCTCCTCTGATGTGGATCTACTTGTGCACAGTTTGGTCCGAGGTCCCTTCCCACACTAGGAGCACTTACGCTGCTTATGTCTTGTATGGATCCTCTCATGCTGAAGAGATGTTGAGCTATGGCTGAAATACACCACACAGAAAAACAGCTGTGAGGTTTCCCTCCTGTATGTATACTTTAATGCTGTACAAATGTGGATGTTTTTCTTTTCTGAAGCTTTTGGTGCATCTTTAAGGTTTATCTCCCATATTTTTTGATGGAGGATGAATGAGGAGCTCAGTGTGAGAGGCTCTTCCCACAGTCCAGGCATTTTAAGGGTTTCTTCTTGCTGTGGCTTCTCTGGTGCTGCAGAAGTCTCTGAATGAAGCACTTTTTGCATCTGATGATTCTCCTGGGTAGAGTTTCAAGAACACTGGAGCAGTCTGATCTCAGAATGGAAGTTCTTTAAATATCCTTAGCAGGTGTTCAGTCCCATTCCTTGGGCAAGGATGTGCTTATGCTCTCCCAAAACTCTTCCATAATAAAGTGAATTACTGTAGTCCTTTTGTATGGAATCCTTCCCTTTCTCTCCAGCTGTGGCACTTAGAGAGTTTCCTATTGCCGGGATTCTGCAAAATTTCCCCTGTTGTTGTTCCCTGTGCTTTACAACAGCTCCTTAGAACTTTTTATTTTTTTTATTTTATTTTTTTTTCCCCACTAATGAATCTGATTAACTCCCTACAGGTTTCTCCAAAACTCAAAAGCAAATGTATGAAAGTTTGTAAGTAATTTTGAAAGTAGCAACAAGGTCACAGACTTAGAGATTCAAAGTGCTTTGTTTAGTCCCTTGGATTGATCCATGTAGGGGCTCACATAGAGCTTGGAAATAAAACCTTAGGAAATTAGTGATATCGAAAATAATTTAGTACTTGTAAATACAACCTGAAATTTACTGTCCTTGCTGTTTCAGGGCATCTGTTATCTGAACAGAGAGAAGATGTTCATAGAAATATTCTGGACCTGTAAAATTTATACCAAGAACTGTAGGATATGTGCAGATCTAGAGATTCAGTAACTTAGCACAAGTGTTACGGTACTGCTTGAGCATTTCCAAATCTGGAAGGAGAGGAGAGGAAGAGAGGAGAGGAGACAGAGAAAAAAAAAAAGTGGAGAGGAGAGAGGAAATTCTCTCTTGGAGATGCTACCTGAGCCAGAATAGAGGAAAGAAGTGATCTCTTTCAAACATTTGACATTGAAACATTAGCACATAGTCCTAAACAGCTGTATCAATAACATCAACTAGTTGGCTGCCTAAGCTTGTTGGAGTTATTGTTATTGAGACCATTGGGTGATAAAAAGTTGGTATGAATTCCCATGATTTTCCTTGACTCGCTGTTTCCAGAGCTCTTGCATGCTCGTGCTCCTTGCCTGAGCTGGCCAGATGCTGTATGATCTCCCTGCACAGTGCAGGCAGGTGTCCTCATGTCTTTTGAGATGTGGTCTGCCTCACCACAGCCTCCTGCCTAAGCTGGGCTGTGAATTCACTCCTTGCCCAGGAAGAGCAAGGGTGCTGCATGGCTGATGTTGCATCCTGTTGTGCCAGGCCCTGCGATGGTGAGTGCAATCCCCAGGCAATGTGCAGTGCAGGAGCCAGCACATGCACTTCGCTTTTGCTGCTTCCCAGCCCAGCCCAGCCCAGCCCAGCTGGCAAGCAGGGGCATCTTTACATCTCTAGTTGTAATCCTTAATTCTCAGGTTTAGTGGAGTCACCCACTCTTTCCTCAAATGTCTCGCCATAAGCAAGAAGCAGCAATTTCTAGGCTCTTTTGAAATCAACTAGCCTCAAAATGAGCTCTTGATAATTCTTGTATCAGCTGCTTTGGTGGACGGGGGTGGAAAACCTGCTCATGTGCTGTGTTCAATCCCAAATGTTAAATACCTAAGTTGAAACCCTAAAAAGTGTATAGTTAGTTTCTTATTACTACTATTGTTACTAATGCCTTATTATAAAGGTGCCATGCTTTGTTGTTATTAATTTTAGTCTATTGTTTTGCGAAAAGGTAGCTTACTAGTATTCCTTCTATCCAGCAAGTCTCTCCCAGCAAATCACCCATATCTTCCTCCCACATTTCCAGAAACCTCAGTGTTCCTAAACCAACCATTTGAACTCCTTCTTGGACAAGATATTATATATGTAGCCAAACAAATCGTATAAGGGCCAAGCTCTCCGACCTCGCTGCTGCACTCACCGAGGAACAGACCCATGTTCGATTTCCCTACATATTTGGTAAACTTCATGGAAATGTTACAGCTGGTTCCAAAGTCACTAATGGGAGACTGGTAAGTGACACACTGGCAGTGTGATAAAAAGTGTTGTTTCCTTACATGGATCTGTAAAATTGATTCCTAAATCTGCAAATCTACTTTTAGTGAAGTTCATATAGCACTTTTGAACTGTCTTCTGATTTGGAAACGTTGCTCATTCTGAATGTCTAGGTCAAAATAGAATTTAGAAAAAACATCTATTTGGTCAAGACAGAAGTTGAGAAGACACAGGTTGAGCAGACAGATTCCTAGGGAAGATGGAGTAGGAAAGTACTTTGTAATTCTCTTTTCTTCCTTCTTCCAAAATCTCTCATGTCTTGAAGTGAGTGATGGGAAAGAAGAACTCTATGTGCTCACTGCAGCAGCCTTGATTCAATGTTTTTCTTAAGAAAGTTGGAAATAGGCAGGAGCAAGCAAAAGAATCAAACAGATTTTGCTCCCTTTCTGTCTTGATTATGTTTCTGTGGGGTAATCTGCAAAAACATGAAGACAACCGAGGCAGGTTTGGCAGGTGCTGGGGTTCCCCTACCCACACCTCAGTATCTGCAAAGCAGCATCTACCTCTGAACTGCAGTCCAGACTCCCTTCACAGTCGCTGGAGAGAGCAGGGCACGGTTAGGGAGTGATTCACCCGACCTATTTTAGATGCCTACCTTAGGAGTAGGTGAATCATACCCTAGAAATGCTTCTTTACTATTTGACCATGGGGCTTTTCTTGTTTTGCTGGATAAATTTTTCTCAGTTTGTTATATGCCATGTTTCTTCCTATTAGGTCATGCTTTTGTATTCTTATATGTTTTCCTTTTTAATAAGGAGTTAATGAGGATGTGCTGGTAAAGCATCTCTCTGGGAGTTAGGGGTTCAAAAATCAGCAGTTTCATTTCTGTGATTTTGTTACTTGTCTTCTGGATAGGATGTGCAAAAATAGAAACAACAAAATATTAAGACCAAAGAAGACAGAAGCCCGGAGGGGAGAAAGAAAAGCAAGTCAGAATCTGAAATAATGTAGTCAGGGAACACAGATGATGTAGTTTCTGTGAAAAGCTTGTTTGTTCAGTTAGAGGGAAAAGGAATTTTGCATATGGATAGCTGCAGATTAATTAGCTGCAGGAATCACTGTATGCAAAAAGGATATTAATTTATTGGTTAGACTATCCAATCTTATAATACCATATTGGATATTATATAATGTAGCTATATATTTATAATATTATAGATTTTTGTATATGTGTGTATATATGTGCATATGTACATATAGGTGTGATATTCAAGTCTTTGTATCTGAGGAGCTTGAGAGAATGGTCTATGTATGGAAAATTGAAGATGCTAGAAGAATTCCTTTATTTAGTCTATCAGTTGATCTAGACAGATCTGCAGTTTGTAAAGTAACATTTCTAACCCTTCATGAAGTGTAGCTAAGAAACACTTGAAGACAGGACCTAGCTTCAAGACTGGCCCCATAATATAGAGATATCTACCTCTATCTCTGTTAAGGGGGATTATTTGTCAGTTATCTAGTTTAGTGTGTTGATTTATTTTCCCCCTGGATCCTTCCATCCTGGACCCTCGTATGAGAGCAGGATGCACAACAGAAGATCAGCCATATTTTCCATAGAGGGATGCTGTGCTACTGCTCCTGCCCTGCTATAGCTGTCAAGATTTCGATCTTGTTACCAGTTTTCAGATCTTTTTGAAAAATCTGGGTAGCAGACAAGGTGCCTTTAGGAAAATGCAGAGGGAACACCTGGAGTTGAAGGGCCATGTAACTCGCATGCAAGTGTGAGAACAGGAGAGTGCATATGAATGTACAAGGGGTAAAGTCAGAAACAATGTAACTCTAATTTATGTTCATATGTTGAAATAGTTATCTCCCAGCCCTAGGCCAGGTTTAGAAATTCTTCAATAACTTTTATCATTTCTATTGTATTTGCTTTCCATCCTTTTAGAGTCCTGTCAGGAGTTACTAATGAGCTGTGTCATTGATATTTTTTATATTTTTTTTTATATTTATGTGTATAAAAGCTTGTTTTTAAAGTACATGTCTGTATAAAATGTGATCTTCAATTTACTTATGAGAAGGGTTATTTTAGAAGATATCCCAACAGCCAGCAAATAGAACTTCATTTATGAAGGATAACTGCATTTTTTATAGTCAGACTAAGCATCGTGCAAGTAATTCATGAAATGACGTTCATTTTTAGTGGATGTTTTACATGATACCTTTGTGGTTCCCAGGAATTAATATTTTTTATAACAGAGTGTTTCTCTCTTTTTTTTCCCCTTACTTTTGATCTCAGTACTATAAAAGTGGTTGTAAGGTGTTCTCAGTTTTAGAATTTTGTATTTCAAGGATAGCTACAGACTGCTGCATAGTACCTGCAAGTCTGTTAATAGACCTGTGCTTTTCAGTGCGACAATCCGTAGACTCTTCAGTACTTGTTTTCAATCACTGCATATTCATGGTTCCTCTACTGAAAAATTGGGTGAATTGATAATGACTTTTCAGTCTTTGAGGATGTGGGAAGCTATTTTAAATCATCATGTAATTGGGGTTATTTTCCTTTTTGCAGGTACTGATAGCAAAACATCCTGATTTTGCTATCCTTCGCTACTTCAACCATTTAGACTTTGGCAAAGTGGTTGTCAGGAGCCTGGTTATGAAACAGTTGGGCAGTTTATCTGATATCCTGGCACGTATCCTTTGTTGGAGATCGATTCAAGGTTTAGCTAGCATTGGCCCATAGGGGAAAAGTGTGTTTTGCATACTGAGTCAAGGTATTAAACGTGCTTTTTTACATTTATCTATGGTGAAATTCGTCATGAGTGAATTAGGTCATTGGTATTTAATCTAAACTAGAGTTACGAAATTTCAAATGACTGCAGGAGATAGGTCCTAGTGTTAAGGAATGCAATTTGAGCCTTTGCCGGCACGGACATGTCACTGATGCTACTAAAACAAAACTTGAGCTAAAATTTGTTTCAAGTCTTTACTTGCTTGCAATGGAAAGTTTGCTGGCAGCTGTTGTCATCATTAGCCTTGTGGCGATGTTTTTTTTCTGAAGTGTCTTGTGCCTTATTGAAGCTTAACGCTTGTTAAGCTGGGAGGGGACTTTGGGTGAGGTGCCAGCAGCAGACAATAAAGTGTTCTTTTCTCCTGTTGTAACAGAGTCGTAAGTTTTGGGTTATGGATAATGGCAGCTACACACAGTAAATTAAGACACACACACAAAAAAAGAGGAAAACATGAGGGTTTTTCTGTAAGTAGTCCATTTAGCCCATTATAGGCTCCCCCAGGGTTTTAAGCGCAATTGTAAAAACACCCTAATTTTTCACCATTAGCTGCCTTTTTTTCCTGATAGGCTGGGTCTGTGCTTTTTTATAACATCCCCCTCTCTGAGGACTCCAGTTTTAAAAGGTTTGAGCTGGATTCCTACCCCACCACCTTGCTGTGGTTGCCTTGGGAAGTGGGGGGCAAAATTATCCCCTTGTCCCTGCCCCTCTGCTTGTGGGGTAACTCAGATTCACCAGCTGGAGGTGCATGTTCCACTCGCTCTGCCCCTATCAGGGGGATGGATGGTGGTCTGCACGGTAGAGATGCCTCAAATACATCATCCCTTCAATCTGTAATAGAACAGAGAGATGAATTTGAAGTGTGCCAGGGAGTCTAGGAACAAATCCCTGACCCACCTCACACAAGCCAAAGGAGATTTTAGAATACATCAGGTCCTGCACACACGGCTCAGTGAGGTGTAGGACCAGCCACAAGATGGGTAGTGATTTGTTGCTGCAAAGCACCAGAACCAGTTAAATCAACCAGCTCCAGATTACAGCAACATGTCGTGCAAGAAGATAAGGAGGTGCCATCACCCTACACAACCAGGCAGCAGTCTGAGACTATTAGGTTAAAATTCCCAATTGTTATCCAATGAGGATAATTAAAAAGAACCAGGCACCTTCAGCGGAAGGAGACAGACTAGCAGCCCAAGACAAGAGTGGCACGTTTTGCCCTTTGCTTGTGGTTTCCTATGTTTGCTTATGCTCTTGAAGCCTCTGAAGTTGCATGAGCAGGACCTGGCACTGCTTTAGCAGCAGAAGGGCCCGTCACAGAAAGCAAGTAGACAGGGCACGATTTAGCATGGAGCTCTGCAGACAGGTCCCACAGTGGGGACATGGGCTAAAACAGGCCATCTGGATTGAGTTACTTATGGTGACACTGACAACTCAGGGTCTCCTTGGGCCTGCTCCTATGTCTCTCTTTTCTCTCCCTCTTTAAAATGAGGTTGTACATTTTTCTGCCCCAGCTCGTGCAGTGGGAAATCCTGAGGTGGTAGAGCAGAGCAGCGCCCTGCACACACCTCACCAGGCCTGTAACAGCAGCAGGAAGGCACCTTGAGCACCCAAGTCAACCAGCCCTTTCCTCACACTGACACACGCAGCAGGACTCGGTTCCCCTGAGCCAGCACTGCTCTGGTCAGGTAGAAGGAGAGCAGGCAACAACCACTCTCTGTGCTTTAACAGCTTTAAAGAGGTAATTACCACACACACAACTAAAACCTCATGGGTAATTCAGAAAAGTGGAATTAATTAACTGTCTTGGCATTGGGCCTTGATTCTACTGTTAGCAAGTGCTACAAAACATATAACTATCGTGGAAATGCTATTTTATTCATCACGCTTTGTGACACACAAGGGAAAATACTGCCGAACTTGAAGCCAACTTCTTTCTTCATGCTCACTCTTCCTGTGTGGGTCTTGGGCAACTGGATTTATGCTACTTGTGTCTTTCAGTTACATGGGGACAATGAACATGGAAATAAAATCTGATTCTCCAATACCTGCTGTCCCTAAGCAGCCAATTCAGCTAATTCCCTTTTTTTTTTAACCTTGAAATCTCAGATGAAGCCAGGAGAAAGCCTGATTTCCCTGAGGTCAGCAACTCAGTATTCTTTTGTCAAGTTCTTTGCATTTGTGCATTTTTCTACCTTCCTTTCACAAACATCTTTTAATCCTCGGGCCTTATAAAAAATATGCATCCTAACTAAAAGAAAAAAAAAAAAAAAAGACAACACATGCACTATCAATAGAGAACTGAATCCTTCCTAATGTCTGGTGAAGACACTCAAATAAAAATGACTAGTTTTACTTTTTTTTTTCCTATCTAATTTGTATTTAGGGGTTCAGGTGGCTAACCTACTTGAAGTGCAGAGGTCCAAGCTGAGCCAAGTGACCACTTGCCAAGGTAGTGGCTGCTCAAAATCAGGCAATTGCTGCCTTCTCAGGAACCTGATTTTACCAACACTGAGCCTAACCGGCCCTCCCAAGACAGACATTATGTCCTTTTGCTTGTGAAGTGTATCTAAAGCTCAGGTTGCTTTCCTCTGGTGTGAGAGACCCGTAAGCAGCAGCAACATACGGATTTCCAACATCAGTCACTGCTGAAAGACAATGAACAAAGGGCTACGGGGAAGGGAGGAAAGAAGTGGGAGCCAAATTTTCCCAGGTCACACGCCGGGTGAGATGACAGTAGTTCAGGCTGTTCACTTGCCCAAAGGAGGCCCTACAGCCATCTGCCCTCATATTTCTGTCTTTCCGGTGTTGCCACAGCAAGCCCTTCATTCTTTTGACAAAAAGCCACCTGAGCTATTGTATGTGTATTGATTTGGTTGATTTGCTGCCTGTGTAACTCAGAGCATCATTAATCTGATACGTGGAGCGCTGCTTGAAAAGCTTTGATGGAGTACAATATCAAGTGTCACCCTGGGCTTTAGAGTACAAAAAGTACAGATAATGCAAACAAAAGGGCCGTATTCACCTCTGGTTTAACTCTTCCAACTTTCCAACAACTGCTATAAAATCATTACTCCAAAGCTGAATCACAGGAAAATATAACACAGAACTAAAATAAGAATGAATTACTTGGATATAGATTTTTTTTTCCCTCATTTCTTGAAGATGCTACTTGTTTGATAGCGTTGAAAACACTGGTGACTTTGGAAATATCCATGTTATTTTTTTTTAATTTTTTTTTCAGATGTTTTCAGATGTTGTCTGGTTTCTCTGAGGACTGCAATGTTGTTAGCAGATGGCAACAGCTCCACAAACAAGACGAATTCTTAGGAAACTGAATATGTAGATTACCTCTGATCAGTACTTGTGAACTGCTTCTTAAGGTTATTTGTCTAATAAAATAAATGCACATGATGGTGAGCATAATTTGGGTATGTAGACATCTCAATCTGAATTACAGAGATCAGGTCAGATCCTGCCTAGTTCTTAAGCCAATGGGTGCTGGGGAGATGGTTCATAAGGGACCTTTTTCTTTCTTCCACAGTCCATGAAAGAGCTAAGTAAGGATTTGGGACTCCAGAAAAAAAAAAAAGGTGAGGAAGGAGAAAATGAAGTGGTTCTTCTCATTTTTAAGTCAATTCCAGCACCATCATTGTGGTATGAAACTCACTGTGACCAGAATAATCTTCTGTATGTATGATTCCAATTGCTCAATTGTAATTGAGTGTGACTGCTGGGAAAAAAAAAAAAAAAAGAGATTTCTGAAGAAAATTTACCGTGTATTATTGGTGACAAAAACAAAAAAAAACAAAAAAAAAAAAAAACACTTATTTCTGTCTTGAAATTATTCTCATTGACATTAAGAAAACCTCCTAACTTGGAGGTTAGCCATTGATAAATGATATACATTTTCTCAAAGGTAAGTTTCCTATTTTATACAGCAATTCAGACCATCACGTCTATGTCAGATTGTCCGTACCGCATGACAATAGCTTCCTGTAACAAATAGGCCATGTTCCAGCATGTACTTTCCACTTTTATTAATCCTTGTACTGCTTTGTACTTAAAATATGAGAGGCAGGTATGACTGGAAGAACAACAAAGGCACCATTTGAGCAATTTGAGTTCTTAGAAACCAGCATTGCTGACATTGAGCTGTCCTAGGGCTCCTCAGCAAAGTGGGCAAGAGTGGATTTTGGCTCTCTAAAGAAGTGGATAACTCACCGGTGCTGACAACACACAGGAGCTATGTGTCTTGCCCATCCCACTGCTGGGAAGAACATGGAAGTAGAGATTGTTCCTGCAAAGAGGGATAACCCCTCCCTTCCTTCTGCTTTCTCCTTCAAATATACACTGTCCATCCATCGCTTTGGCCATCTGCTGAGCAGCAGCTAGATACCTGTTTGCCCTGAAGAAGCAGCAATTGCCTGCTTGGACAGGGGAAACTCCTCGTCTTCTAATTCCAGCACAAGAACATAGGAAGCAGGTTCACTGACAGTCCAATTTATAAAACAGGGGAATATACCTCACCCCCCTGGTTCTGTGTGCTGCCACAACATAAATGGAGACAGTTCTTAGACAAGTCCTAAAACATGAAACTTTAAGAGTAATAAATAAACAAAAGGAAAATGCATGGCAGAACAAACTCTTCCCTCATCTAGAGTGACACCACTCACTTCAGGCTGGAAAAATAACTTTATATACTTAATTTGTTGAACACTTTGTTCCTTAATATGTAATGAGATTGTCTGCTTAAATGGCTGCTGACCTGAGATCAGAACCTCAATGTGGTTCAACACCTTGTGCTTCTGTTTCTGTGCTGTTTAAAGCATACAACAAATATGAAGATCCTGATGCTTGTTCTTGGAGTCAACGATATTTCTGTATTTGCTTGACTACAATGCAGAAGTGAACAACAGATGTAGATGTCAAGAACACTCATAATTGGAAGTACATATAATAGGTTATTCACTAATACATAAGTATTTTTAAATGCCTGGGATGGAGGAAGCTGTTCTCCCTTTTTTTTTTTTTTTTTTGGTCCAGCTTTCATATTTTCATTTACACTAATCAAAAGGGATTTGTTAGACAAAATTCTTTGCTTTCAGATTCCTATTTACCACGATTTTAAAGAGCACACTGTCTAGTCTTGACTATGCATGAGTCAGCCTGGCTATAAGAAGGTAGGTGGAGATTCTGTGTTTGGGCGAGCTAAGAAAAGTCATAGTTACCCAATTGTTTTTGACTAGAAATAAATTGCCAGGCCTTCTTTTCTCCCATTTAGCAAAAGATGGTAGAAATGCTCCTCTTAGATAAGTTAAATTTCACTTCACCCAATTCACTTCATCTGCAGAAGCACATTAGAGGAGATGTTCTGGGTCCAGGTTGCAGACATTTCCATCTACTTTGTGCTAACCATACATAAGCACAGATGAATATCACACGCAGGTTTTTAATACGCTTTCATGGATTTACTTAGGCCTCAGGTATATAACATAGTCACTGCAAAGCAGAGTAGGGATGCCACCAGGCACCAGGTTTTCAATTTGTGCAAATAATCTTATACTTACTGCAAGAGTTAGCCCAGAAGGGACTAGCGAAAAGTAGGTAGCCTTACCTACTTCTGCATTTTTCTTATGTTAGATAAACCCATGAAGACATGATTTTAAGCTAATTTCATTGAGCAAATCGAAAAAGCAATCTTGTCACTGAAGTCTGCATTTTCGCTGGACTTCCTGGTGTAGTTTAGCCTTCAGGAATGGAAATCAATAGAAGTGGCTGCAGAGGAATGTGCTCTGACTGAACTGAGTCAGTTGAAAATCCCTTCTCCATGAAAACAGTGGTGTTTCCTCAGATAGCATGACTCAAAACTCTCATCTTGCCTTGGGTAAAGGCTCTCTGAATGGTCAGTTATGACAGAATTGCCTTATGTCAGGAGCTTTTGCAAGTACCATAAATATATGCCTTCCTTAAGGCAAATTCCCACTTCCTTTGGAATTTTCAGAAGATCGCCAAGTACTTATAGAAACAACAATAGTCACATTGTGTCTGCCGTTCTTTTTCTGAAAACACCGTAACGCACAGCACAGTAACCAGAGTGTGGAAAGAAACTTGACCAGTATCATGTAATGAAGAATCACTTCAACGTTTCCTTCCTGTGCAAGTGAAGAGTTTATGTTAGCCCTACAACTTTCCTAAGGGAGGAAACACGAACATACTGTTAAATCACAACTATATTTTCTTTTTTTTATATATATATTTTAGCTGATACCATTTGTTTAGTAATAAATAAGTTGTAAATCACAGAATAACAGAATCACTAAGGTTGGAAGGGACCTCAGAGGTCATCTAGTCCAGCCCCCTGCTCACGCAGGGTCACTCATAGCATGTGGCACAGGGCTGCGTCCAAGCGGGTTTTAAAGATCTCCAAAGAAGGAGACTCCACAA